>SNQJ01S0114342.1:23429-51515 GCA_010110895.2 Picea sitchensis
TGTAATATGGTAATACCATATCTCGTGTAATTAATTTTTTAAAAACTTAAAGTCATTGTCGCAATATCGACGATAGTTCGTCGGAAACAAATTTTTATTTTGAACAACCGTGGAAATAGGGACGAAAGTTCGTCGGAATTTTCCATGGTTTTTCGTCGCACATACAACATCTACGTCGTAAGTTTGGTCTTGAGATACATTTTTGTTACTATTGCCACAGATTTTCGTCGCAAGTTACCACGGTTTTGCATTACACATACAACATCTGCGTCGTAAGTTTTTGGCTTGGCATAAATTTTCGTCTCAATTGCGACGAAGTTTCATCGTAATTGCCACGGTTGTTCATTGTAATTGCGACGAAGTTTTGTCGTAATTGCGACAATGCATAGGGTTAACCAATCTTGATGGTGATGACATGTGGAGAGATAATTTCGTCGATGTTTCCACGCACACCTGGATCGTGGATATAGCGACGAAAAAAAGTATCGGCTTTCGTGGAAATTGCAACGGATAAGTGTGGCAATATCAACGAAAAACTGTCGCAAATTTGGTCATATGTACTAGTGAGGTAATTCATGGGCAGAGACGAAAAGAGAGAAAATGGATCTGCGAAGAGAGTAGAGTGGAAAAAAAGCATTTTACAGTTCTTTGGTTGGAGGAAGAACTGCGAAATAAGATTGTTCTGGGTGCTAGAAGCCACATGCAGGGTTTTTCATTACAAGCTGATAAACAAGGTTGACGAGTGATTATGGAGGTACTCAAGAAGACCTTCTTATTTGTCGTAGAGAAAAACCGGTTGCCAAGATCTTGTAGGAGGAGCAAAGTAACCTTCGTCCTCGACTGTCATCGAGCAAGAGGAAAGAGTCTCTCTTAGAGCATCATGGCCTAGCTTGGGGGTGGCCAATGGTAAATCCTTCAGGAGTGGCTATGCCTATAGTTGGGTGGAAATAAGCACCCTTTTCAACAGTTGTTTCACAAACTCAGGTTCTTCTGATAAGTATTTTATTTCTCTATCTATTGAAATTGAAATAGTGGTGGAATAGATTCACATGGTTATGACTGAGTGTTGCATTGAATAATTAAAGGTATAAATATGAATTATTCCTCTGTGGGTTCGTGCTTATAAATGGGTGTATGTTTGGCTCAGTTGAGCAGTTAAAGAATTGTAGAATGTAAGCCTACAATAGTTTCAAGGAAAGAATTCGTTGGAATGGTTAAGCCCGTCAGTTTCTAAAACCTACCTGTGCGGGAATGTAAGGTTTAAACTTCGTGGAAGAAGGGAATTTCCTTCAGACTCCTCTTTGTATGACCAAGGATTCATGTCCATGCCCTTAAACCTTATACGAATAAAGAATTAGTGCGTATCCCACGAAAGTCTTCAATAGACCCATGTGACCAAGGTATGGGAACCTAGTGCTAGACCAGAGAGGAGCTAAGTATTTTAGCTTCGAAACTCTGGAGTACCATAACCTTACCATTTTGTAAACCGATCGAAGGCGACCGACTATTATGGTCATCCACATGGTCGACTCGCACCCGATGGTCTCCCTAACCATGACAAATAGATTTTCCCACTGTTAAGCCTTAACCCCTTTAATCGTCGTGAATTAACACGAGCCACTGATTTGATAGTATTCGAGAGTCCCCTTGATAATTGGATCTACGCTGAGGAAACTTAGACTAAGTTCCACTCTGGGAGAGTAGATGTGATATAACATCAAACTTCTTGAACATAGAAGCTTCGAAGTGATGAGATTCGTGGATCTGGAGATCCAACGGAAAAGTACCATCAGTCGTTGGAATGAACCTAGCGAAAAAGAGTGCTAAGAACTTCGACGAAGTCCCACTTCGGGAGACTGGAGGTGGTTTAATGCCCAAACCTCCGAATGTTGGAATACTGAAGAGACAAGGATCATAGATCTAAGGATCTTTCAGGAGCTTCCTCGACCATCGAATCCCTGCCAAGGTTAGCCTGACACTGACCACTTTGGGAGGATAGAAGTGGTTCAACACAAAAGTTTTTGAATGTTGGAGTGACGAAGTGATAAGGGCCATAGATCGAGGAATTCATAGGAATTTCCCTTGGCCGTTGGATCTATGCCAAAGAAACTTTAGCAAAGTTCCAATTCAGGAGAGTGGAGGAAGGTTAACACCGAAACTTCCAAAGATCGGAGCGACAAATTAATATGGACCGTAGATTTGGGGATCCCTCAGGATCTCCCCTGGCCGTTGGATTTAGCTTGAGGTTAGCTTGGCATTGACTGCATTGGGGAGAATGAGGAAGTTACACAGCCAACTCCCCGAAGGCCGATACCCCAAAGTAAGGGAGGTCGTGGATTCGAGGACTACGTGGACCCATAATATGCGTGCCACATGTCAAGGCTAGGTGGCTATTAGTTTGAGATGATGTGGCATCCTGAGGTCACTCAAGGTGACATGGACCCATGTTACATATGCCCTGTGTCACCTAGATTGGTGCATCTATAGACCCCATGGACCTATTAGATGGTGACACGTGTCACATCAAGTAGGTGACACATGTAAAGCTCTATTTTACCGTGTGTCTGGCGTTGGGCTCATGTGACAGGTGGGATTCTCTGGACCCACTCGTACTTTCCACCATGTACTACACATCATTCCACGTGATAGCAGATACTTCGGTAGTCCAGAATCCGGCGAGTCTGAAATTTTGGGGTATAGAGTATAGATCAGTGTAAGTACCCAAAGGCCGGGGCCATGTGGAGAAATATCGACGCCCCTTCGCAACTTCACTAGTTTGGAGCTCCAGAGGAGCGAGTGTATTAACCCCCTAGGACTCCCAAATCTTGGAGTCCTAAAATAAATTGTGATCGTTGACTATTGGCCACATGGAACAATCTCGAGGTCCCTTCATAACTCCACCAATTCGGCACTCCAGGGATCTCGCATGGTGGAGTAGAAAATATCTCTGAATCTGAAGTCCTGAAGTCCCTTTATAACTGTAGGATCTTAGAGGGTGATGCAGACCGTTGATTTCCTCCACTGATCGGTGATCCAGGAATTCGGCCTTCGGGAGGAAAGTCATGCAACACCGTTGGAACTCCCGAAGTCCAGGAGTCCCGAAGTCCCGAAACCTTCGCTAAGAGAACCTTTTAGCTCCTGGTTTTCAGCTCAAGGTCACAAGGAGGACTCCACTAATTGACTTAGGTTCTTAGTGTGAGATGTAAACTTCAGGAAAGCAGAAAAGGAGGGTTTTTTCTTAGTAAGGGACCGGAAATGAGCAGAAAGAAAAGTGAAACATCAATGCCCCACCTCTTAGATGTTTCTTCAAGGGGTTGGGTGTGTGACAAATTGGTATCAAAGCATGGTTACAACACTTGGCCTTCTTGGGCTCATGGATGAGTCTTTCAAAAATCAGACCAACAACAACTGTTAGATCTACAATCTACGGTCGAGATTGGGTTTGATATTATGATGTAATATTTGAAATCCAAACCGTAGTCGGATTTCAAACAATTAACGAGGCATATTCTATAAGATTATGGGTTCGTCAAAGGTCGGGTCCGCTACCACTCTTTATAAACTCCACAATGAATACATGCCATCCGATTCCAGATCGGATTTCAAACCTTAAACAAAAACTGTTTTGGATTTGAATTATGGGTACAGGTCCCGACGTTAACTCGTGTGCTTATACCTTTCCACAATGGATTATGATCATCGATATTAACCTGAGATCGACTCTGAAAGGTCACGATTTGCAAACATATAGTTTTCTCTAGGTTTACTGTACTAAACAGAGAAGTTCTAATTGAAAACAAAACCTTCTGTCGTTATATATATATATATATGAACGGTGTGTTGTTCATAAACTAGTAGGTCATTGACTAACAAAAAGTTTTAATCAGCACTCAAACAGTCAGCAGACTTCCAGAAAGTTGCAGCGTAAAGGATGGTGACACACCATGAATTGGGAGAAATATCCCACAATAAAGAGGAAGAATCTGATGACAGGAGGGTAGTGGAAACCCCTCCAGATTTGGCTGAAACTGTGAGAAGCCTCATGGAAGAGTTACATAGTTTTAAGGTTGACAACGAAAGGCTAATAAAAGAGTAGGAGAAGAAAACATAAATTAATGTAGTTCTACTGCAAAGATTTTCAGACATACAAAGGTAGCTACATCATGGACCAACAACTAGTCAAGTGGATAGACATCATACAAACAAAACCCAGAGTCCACTCGAGATACGAAAGCACGGTCATGAAAGTGACCACACCAGGAGGATAATCTCAAGTAAGGCCTGACATGGAGCCAAGAGACACTCAATGAAGGAATCCTCTAGTGAGGAAACTGACAACTCCAAGGGATCTTCTAGTAGAAAAACTAGTACACATTCCTAGAAGAAAGGAAAGAAGAGGAAGTATTCCAAGAGTCATGACCTTGAGGAGTTTAAGAAATCCAAACTAGCCACCTTCGACAGAGAAATCAAGAAAGGGGAATAATCATAAGTTTAGCTACTCAACTTGAAGAAGTACTTCAAAGTTCATGACTACTCTGAAAACTTAAAGGCTCGGAAAGCCATTTTCAACCTGAATGGGAAAGCTTCCATTTGGTGGGAGGACCTTAGGAATGTGAAAGGGATCCATGAGAAGGACCTGTCATGGAAATAATTTGAGAAATACTTCAAGAAGAAGTATCTGTCAAAAAAGTACTTTGATGGGAAGACCAAGGAGTTCTATGAACTCAAGCTGGGACAACTCACCATAGATGAATATATTAACAAATTTTTAGAGTTGATGAGGTATGTTCCCTACATCAAAGATGAAAAGGTAAAGATGCAATGATTTATTAGTGGATTACCTCAGTCCTACTAGGACATAATTGAGTTTGATGAGCCAAATACCTTAGAAGACACTATCCAAAAGACAAGGTATTTCTATGAGTAGTTCAAGAACAAGACCAAACCTCACAAGGACTGGAAGAAGAAAAGTAGTTCGGTATTCAAGAAAAAGGGGTCTAAACCCTCAAGATTCAAAGTCTATGGGAAAGGTTCTAGGATGAGCCTCCCTACTAAAAGTGTATACCAACAAAATTTCCCCTCTCAGAGTGGAAATAAACCCCTTGGGACAGCCCCAGGTAAGACTGATACCACAAAAAGAGAACCCTTGAAATGTTGGGGTTGTGGAGAAGAACATCTAATGAGGGACTTCCCATATAGACAACAGAACAATGGGAGGGTCTACAACATCCAAGAGGATACCAGAATCAATGATGTAGCTTGGAGCATGCCACGAATTTATGCAGCTTTGGATAATAAACAGGTCGACCACCAAGATTCAATGGGGGAGATGGAAGGTATGATTTTCAACTATCTAGTTTCCATTTTAATTGACCATTTCAAGTAAGGGGTGCTACAATTTTCTCCAAGATTGACTTAAGGTCTAGATACCATCAGGTCCGAATTAAGAATGAAGACATCCACAAAAAAACCTTTAGGAAAAGATATGGTCACTATGAATTCGTGGTGGTGCCATTTGGCCTAACCAACGTGTTAGCACTAAGAGTCACCCTCATACTGCAAGAGGATAAGCCCAATACCCCTAAAAATGTTTGTGGAGGTAGGTTTATGAGTGGAGGTCAAATGGACAAAGCTCGGTACAAGAATGTTTTAACAAAAAAAATGGACAAGAAATGCATAGGGAAATGATGCCCTCATTAACTTCAGTCAGTGGTTTAAGGTTAAAGGTGAGCAGAGGGAAGACTCAGTGAAAAAGGTGAACAAGTCTGTCATGAGCATCCAGATTTCAAGCAACTTGGTGAAGAAAAACTCAGGCACAAGAGCACTCTTGAACTCAAGTTTCAGACACTGAAATATATCACAGCGACATAATAATCAAACCTCCATTACCATGCGACTACAACAACTCGTTTGGATCATCCATGCACAAGCATTTTAGCATAAGAGGAAACAAGACAACGAAGGAAAATACTGAAACAGGTCGCAGCAACATTATAATCAAACCTCCATTACAATACCACTACAACAACTCGTCTGGATCATCCATGCATGAGTGTTTCAGCACAAGAGAAAACAAGATGATGAAATAAGTTGACTTCTATTAATGAGAAAGTCTCAGGTCTCATACCTAACCAGAGAACAACTCTGCTATCAAACTATTACAAAATAGGGAGCTCTTCTCAACCATCTACGACCCCTACCAAATTCTTCAACTGCTTTATTTATACTTAGATCAGTGGACAACCGCTAAGAGAGTCATCTGGCCATCTCATCCAAGGATTTTCATCTGTGCATCCTTCTATCAGACTATGCGTGTATTCTTTTGTCAGACGGAAGATCAGATGGGACTGCAAGAAGAAATCATCCATCGAGGTACCTTGGGCTGATATTTATGTCTCCTCGGCCAGAGCTTCCATGCCTTCTATTTATAGAGTGAAACAAGGTTTCAACTACCAGTCCTCGTTCATTAACTGAATTCTCCTCGGGATTGGGATGAGGCTCAATGCCTAGGGGGCTGCTACGTGATGCTCTCAAATTTGATGCTTAATAAGAATGTGATTGTGGGGCCGTCAAAGGCGGTTTGGATCCACACCGCTTTTGAGCCTGCAATTCACCACCTTTCACCACGTAGCCCTTTCGCCATACCATGGTTTCAATTGTGGGACCACTCTAGAAATTTATCGTTCAAGCATGTTCCATCCCAGCAATGAAGTGTGGTTTTCGATCTGCTGCAATATGTGATTTGGGAAAGCCTTAATTTTGCTACCACGCACCACTCTTGGATGGACCCTGTTTCCTGCTACAAATATCAACGGTTCACAATTACTTTAGGAGTTTTTCTTCTGCTTGCTCACGCAATCCTATAAAGTGTTGTATTTCTGAAGTGTTAGATCTGGCACCACGTGTCCTCTTGTTTTGGATGATTGAGATTTACTTTGAGAGTTCAGGCTTCGGGCCCTTTCAATGCATAGCTCTTAAAATCCTTCAGAGTGTCATATCTCCAAAGTGAGAGATCTGCCTCCACGTGGCCTCTTTATTTGGATGGTTGAGATTCACTTCGGGAGTTTGGGATTCAATCCCTTTCAATGCATAGCTCTTACAATCCTCTGGAGTTTTGTATCTACAAAGTGAGAGATCTGCCTCCATGTGGCCTCTTGATTTGGACGACCGAGATTTACTTCGGGAATTCAAGCTTTGGTCCCTTTCAATGCATAATTCTTACAATCCTCTAGAGTGTCGTATCTTCGAAGTGAGAGATCTGCCTCCACGTGGACTCTTGATTTGAACGGTCAAGATTCACTTCGAGAGTTTGGGCTTCGAGCCCTTTCAATGCATAACTCTTACAATCCTCCAGAGTGTTGTATCTCTGAAGTGTCGTATCTCTGAAGTGAGAGATTTGCATCCACGTGGCCTCTTGATTTGGACGGTCGAGATTCACTTCGGGATTTCAGGCTTCGGGAGCTTTTCTTCTGCTTGCTCGCAAAATCCTCTGAAGTGTTGTTGTTTTCACTAGATGTCACCTCTGAATTATGGTAGAGGTAATCCCAATACCCATCAGTTTTATATGTCACAATGAATAAATAGGGGTGGTCGAATGGGTGCAAACCCAAGAGAATATCACTTTAACTCAGAAATCCAGACCAGGAAATGCATGAACAAGTGAGGTCTTGATCTAAATTCAATCAATAAGTTGTAGTAAAGGGTGAGTAGGTGGAAGAACTGGAGGAAATGTAAAGGTCTGCTATGGACATCAAGTCTTCCAGTAGCTTAAGGAAGAAAAGCTTCAAGAACAAGATCCTCTTGGACCCAAAGCTTCAGACACTAAGATATGCAACACAGTTATAACAGCATGGTGATCGAACCTCCATCACGATACTATAACAACATATAGACTGGATCCTTCATGCCCGAGCTACTCAGTGTAAGAAAGAAAAAGATAACACATGAAACTGATTAAAACTGGTCAAAATACTGCTATGATCAAACATACATCACAACAAGATAAATAACCTTGACTGGATCCTCCAATTCCGAGTGTTTTAACACAACTGTTTACAAAGATATGAAAATAAGTTGACGAACATTAAACAAGAAGTCTAAAATATCATTACATAACAGAGAACCAGAGCTTCATCACAACTTTACAATCTGGGATCCTATCTCAACCATCGACCATAACAAAATATCAAAATTGAGTATATATACTCAGAACTACCAATGGCTCCCAGGGACACAATCAGACTACTTCATTCAAAGATTTGCGTTCCCTCCTTCTTCTGTCAATCTGCACAGGCTTTCCTTTGTCAGACGCAAATTTAAGACAATATGGACTTTGCAGAAAAATGCATCTACAGAGGAATTCTGGGTTGTCAGCCTACCACCACGACCATCCTTTCATGCTTTCCATTTATGATTGAAATGAGGCTTCAACCACCATCCTCCACTTTCATTAACTACCTTCATTGGGATCGGGATGAGTTCTGACCTTCATGAAGGCTCTAGGCGGTGCCCATGACTTTGTTGAATTAATATCGACACCTCGAGCCCCGCTGCTCTTCTTCTGCAATCAATACAGGCATTTTCGGCCCTTTGTCATGACCTTGGTCTACGACCTGGAGCTTACATCCAAAGGCACCTTCGAGACTTTTTCCTTTCGAGAGACTTCACTCCTCTTTGCTCTCAACATCGCGATACCTGAAATCGTGAAATGTCCTTCGAGATCGGCGGTTGAGCTTTCTTTAAAATGAATGGCCACGATCCTTTCCCTGGCAACACGAACTGCCAGCTAAGCGATGGGCATTATCCCCTCTTTCTAGACATGCTTCCATGTGACCAAGCGCTGAAACCATGAGCTTGATTCTCGAGCATTTTACTATTTTTCATTTCAGGAGTCTTGCGTCGTGCTCCACTTCCAAAGCGCGACTCGTGAAACCGAAAAATTACTTGATCTGGCACCATGCACCCCTTAGGTTTGGACGACTTAGATTGAACCATCGACTTTTCGGGTCTTGGGACTTCGAGCTATGGGTGCACCTTTGTAGAAAGAACCCTGAACTGTCAATAGTCAATCCTCCGAAACTTGTCGATGTCATATCAAAGGCCCTTTTCTCTTCATGATCGAATGACCCAGATATTCCTTTTCGTGAATCGGGATTTCACAACTTCTGTTGAATAGTTCTACCACATTCAAACTCCCGATTCCCACGCTCGCTTGCCATCGACGACAACTGAACTTGCTCGCTCGCTTGATCTAAGTTCATATTAGATTGATCCAAGTGCTGCGGCCTGTGACATGTGAAGCTTTGGAAGACTGGTTGGGGCTTGGGAAAACAGATGATTAGTTCCAGTGGCCAAGGGGATGAGTTCGAACAGGAAGGTGAACATAAAACAATTCTATAGACTACAAAGGAGGGAAAACACAAGGACGTAGCCAACAAAAGATAAAAACGGGGCAAGGACACGAACTCGGGTAAGTTGACACACACCTATGGGCCTTGCCAACTTTATGTGATAACAGTCGTATTTTCGAAGTGTTATATCTGGCGCCGCATCTCCTCTTGTTTTGGACGACCAAGATTTACTTAGGGAGTTCGGGACGTTTGACTAGTCTTTATCCTTGCACGACTTTTAAATTCTGACTATCCGAGGGCCGCTAATCTGAACTGCACATGGGATCTCCACCGTTGAAAATCGATCCTACTTGTTGCTTGTATTTCAAGCCCGAAATGGTCTTCTTTTGAATGCTACGCTTGGACGTTACCTGTGCAACAAAATACTTGGACATCATGTGACCTTGACAACTTTATGTGATAACATTTGGCTCCACAGGGGATGACATGCTCCCCGTGAGATGCCAAGAACAAGCAGTTCCAGTACCTTAGTTGTTGGGTTGTGGAGTCGAGCTCAAACACATTTTGCTGAAGACAGTAGGCTGATATGTACACTACTCAACTTAAAAAGAAAACAAACATACATTCTCCAGATGAAGTTTATTTATGTACAATCCTAAACTAACCAATTTTTACAATGTACTAGGTGAAAACAAACTTCCACCATAATCACCCAAACTGTTTGGTAAGATAATTTTTCTTTTCACTGCAAATGATCCACAAAAGGTAAGGGAAGTATGACAGCAGAATGAAAACATGTTTTGGAACACTGACAATACCCCCAAATTATGATAAGATGAATAATTATGTAGGCTCCAATGCTTTTGGAAAACTCAACTCCATATATGACCCTACAGGTTCATAAAATTTATAATAAGGCACGCTAAACTGGTAAGAAATTACCTCCTTTACTTCATTATTGCTCACTTGTTGTTTGTTGTTCTCAAAGTGTATAGGTGGATAAAGAATTGATGAAGGTTGGCTAATCTCAGGTGATATTTTCTCATTTACAAGTGTTGGACAAGAGATAAGTTGCACATTTATCTCTTCCTTTTCTTCTTCATGGCCCTCCCAAGGATCAGATTCATAATCATCATATACAAGAACCATGCTACGAGGTTCCAAAGAAGCCATGAAGAAGCTCTATTTTTTATCATCTTCACTGGGATATTCATAAAAAAATTAGTTGTTTTTTGTTAGTATTTGAAACAACTTCTTCATAATAATCAGGGCTGCCAAAAACATCTCTTTCAAGGATAGAAATATCCTTTGAATTTTCTTCATAAGAGTAGCAAACAAAATATGCCTTCAATTCTGAAAAGCTAGGAAAAAATAGAGAGGAATCTTCCCTAGTTTTTTTAACTAGCTTATCATCTATCTCAACTTCATAGTCGGGAGAAATATCTACTGCAGAATACACTTTCTCTTCGACATCAGAATATTCAAAAGAGACATGTTGATCTTCATGAATATTTAAAACAACAGATACATCTGATATGATGCCAGATGTTTCTATGTTATTGCTATCATAATGAATATCATTAAACACCTCATGATCTTCATGGTAAATGTTTTCTTCTACAATAAATGCTTCATCACAAATCAAGCTTTCATGACTAGCAGAATCTTTATGGAGCAAAGAAAACTCATCACAACATCCCTCAAAAAGACGTTCAACTGAAAAATGATCTTTATAAAATGAATTAAAAGATGCATGAAAACCTGTCAAAGAGCTGATACTTGCAATTGGAAGAGATCGACACCAATCGCAAGCAATCCCCTCTAATGAATACCTGAAAATATTTATCTGAACATCTTCATGCACGATATGAAGTTGATGAATAAAATCATGAAAATCTAGCAATTGTTCAGCTGGTACCTCCCACTCTTCTCCTTGAAATTTAGGAAGGCTACTTTCCCATTCATCTATACTGGGCAATGGATTAGGGAAACCAACTATTTTTGAAAAATCACAGAAGGCATACCTCTGAGATAAAATATTCTCCATTTCAAACCAGTGGAGTCGCCATGGTGAAAGATGAGTAGTCAAAGTAATGTGTCTAGATTTAGTTCACCATCTAAAACTGGATCTCTGCAATGTCGTTCTTCCAAGGGAGCTTCTCAATCTGGAACAACAACTGAAAAGATTTCTTGATAATATTTCATGGGTAAGCTTCAGGTGTTTCGAGAGGCAGCTGTGGAGTAGACCTCGTGTGTCTTTCTTTGGGAGCCACAACTGAAACAATGGAGTTTCCAGGTACAAGTTCCAATGTTCAAGGTACCGATTTCTGATGCACCTTCAGAATCAGAATGTCTTTGTTGTTCAATCCCAGGGAAATGTCTTCAATTCGTTCCCCAGAAACGGTGCCAAGAATGTTAGCACTGATATTCACCCTCATATTGCAAGAGGATAAGCCCAATACCCATCAAAATGTTTGTGGAGGTAGGTTAATGAGTGGAGGTCAAATGGACACAGCTAGGTACAAGAATGTTTTAATACAGAAAATGGACAAGCAATGCATAGGGAAATGAGGTCCTCATTAACTTCAGTTAGTGGTTTAAGGTTAAAGGTGAGCAGAGGGAAGACTTAGTGAGAAAGGTGAACAAGTCTTCCATGAGCATACGGCTTTCAAGTAGCTTGGTGAAGAAAAATGCAGGCACAAGAGAACTCTTGAACTCAAGTTTCAGACACTAAAATATATCACAACAGCATAATAATCAAACCTCCATTACCATGAGACTACAAAAACACGTATGGATCATCCATGCATGAGCATTTCAGCATAAGAGGAAACAAGACAACGAAGGAAAATACTGAATCAGGTCACAACAACATTATAATCAAACCTCCATTACAATACCACTACAACAACTCATCTGGATCATCCATGCACGAGTGTTTCAACACAAGAGAAAACAAGATGATGAAAGAAGATGACTTATATTAATGAGAAGGTCTTAGGTCTCTATCAAACTATTACAAAATAGGGAGCTCTTCTCAACCATCGATGACTCCTACCAAATTCTTCAACTGATCTATTTATACTCAGATCAGTGGACAACTGCTAGGAGAGTCATCTGGCCACCCCGTCCAAGGCTTTTCATCTTTGCATCCCTCTGTCAAACTATGCGTGTATTCTTCTATCAGACGCAAGCTCAGATGGGCTTACAAGAAGAAGTCGTTCCTCTAGGTACCTTGGGATGACAGTTATGTCTCCTCAACCGGAGCTTTCATGCCTTCTATTTATGGAGTGAAATGAAGTTTCAACTACCAATCTTCGTTCATTAACTGATTTCTCCTCGGGATCGAGAGGAGGCTCAAAGCCTAGGGGGTTGCTACGTGCTGCTGTCGGATTTGACATTGAATAAGCATGTGATTGCGGGGCCATCAAAGGTGGTTTGGATCCACACCTCTTTTGAGCCCGCAATTCACCACCTTTTTCCATGTATCCCTTTCTCCATACTGTGGTTTTGATTGAGGGACCGATTTGGAAATTATCGTTCGAGCATGTTCTGTCCCTGCAATGAAGTGTGGTCATCAATTTGCTCCAATATGCGATTTGGGAAAGCCTTGTTTTTGTTGCCACACGTCGCTCTTGGATGGACCCTGCTTCCTGCTGCAAAGATCAACGGTTCACAATTACTTCAGGATTTTTTCTTTTGCTTTCTTGCGCAATCCTCCAAAGTGTCGTATTTCCAAAGTGTTAGATCTAGCACCTTGTGTCCTCTTGTTTTGGACGACCGAGATTAATTCTGGAGTTCAGGCTTTTGGCACTTTCAATGCATAACTCTTACAATCCTCTAGAGTGTCATATCTCCAAAGTGAGACATTTGCCTCCACGTGGCCTCTCAATTTGGACGGTTAAGATTCAATTTGGGAGCTCAAGCTTCGGGCCCTTTCAATGCATATCTCTTACAATCTTCTAGAGTGTCGTATCTCCGAAGTGAGAGATCTGTCTCCATGTGGCCTCTTGATTTGGATGACCGAGATTCACTTTGGGAGTTCGGGCTTCGAGATCTTTTCTTCTCCTTGCTCATGCAATCCTCCGAAGTGTCATATTTTTGAAGTGTTATATTTGGCGCCGCATGTCCTCTTGTTTTGGATGACCGAGATTTACTTCGGGAGTTCGGGACTTTGGGATGTTTGGCTAGTCGTTAATCCTTGCGCGACTTTTAAATTTTGACTGACCAAGGGCTGCTAATGTGAACTACACATGGGATCTCCACCATTGAAAATCGAACCTGCTTGTTCCTTGTATTTCAAGCCTGAAATGGACTTCTTTTGAATGTTGCGCTTGGATGTTACATGTGCAACAAAAGACTTGGTCGTCGTGTGACCTTGACAACTTTATGTGATAACACAATGCACCAGCCACTTTTATGTGCTTAATGAATAATGTACTGAGTAGATTCCTAGACAGATTTGTATTGGTTTTCATTGATGATATCCTAATCTATTCCAAGAACAAGAAAGATCATGAAGAACATCTTAAGTTAGTTCTTCAAGTTCTAAGAGAACATCATCTCTATTCTAAGTTTAGTAAGTGTGACTTTTTCCAGAAACAAGTCCAATACTTAGGCCATGTTATTTCTAAAGAAGGGGTGGCAGTTGATCTTGAAAAGATCAAGGCCATTATGGATTGGCCTACACAAAAGGACGTATCTAATATCATATCCTTTATGGGCCTAGCAAGATACTATAGGAGGTTCATAAAAGGATTTTCCAGTATTGGTTTCCCAATCACTTCCCTTCAGAAAAAGGGAGTTAAATTCATTTGGACATCAAAATGTGAAGAAAGATTTCAAGAGTTGAAATACCTGCTAACCAATGCACCTATGTTGAAGATTGCAAATCCAAATAAGCACTTCCTTGTGTGTACAAATTCTAGCAAGGAAGGGCTTGAAGGAGTCCTTATGCAAGGAGGACATGTGATTTGCTATGAATCTAGAAAATTGAAAGAGCACGAAGTCAACTATGTGACCCACGGTATGGAATTGGCTGCCATAGTGCATGCTTTAAAAATGTGGAGGCATTACCTCCTGGGTAGAATATTTGTGCTTATGACAGACCATTGTGGGATGAGGTACATGTTTGATCAACCAAATCTTAATGCTAGACAAGCTCGATGGATGGCTCTCCTCAGTGAGTTTGATTTTGAAATCAAACACATTAAGGGAAAATAAAATAGGGTGGCCGATGCCCATAGCAGAAGTATGAAGGTGATTCACCTAACAGTTGTGTTGACGGGCGAAAATGACCATCCGTCAACTGGAAGAGCGAGTCCAGTCTGTGGTTGTCTAAATAACCCAAGCCATTTGGTATGACTCGTTCTGACGAGTTTAATGGCTCCGTTGGCCAATCTAAAAGTCCTAGAAGAAACAAATAAAAGAACTAAAAGAGCTAATTATTAAATAACCACTTAATATATATACATACATACATATATATAACTATTGTAGATAGCATTTAAACAACATATCTGCTTATCTTATTTATGTGCATGATATACACGTTGCAAGTTTTAATCTAAACTCATGAAAATCAATGTGAAAAATGTATGCTTTAAAGAAGCAGATAAAGAAAGCACATAAAATATTATTTTTTGTTTTCTCTTAAAAAATCTAGACTAATGAGGAAAAATACTATGAAACAGAGATATGTGGATAGTCGAAAGACAAACCATGTATTTGCGTTTTAGTAATGAGTAAACAACAGAAAAACATAAACGAGCTAACATGTTAGTGAGTTAATGATTTGCATCCAAACATCTGCAAAATTAGAGACTATGCAAACACCTTGTCCAAGAGGGAAACCTGCAATGAACCTTAAAACTGTTCCGAATAAATGCAGAACAATGTGTTGGCAGTTGAGTTTTAATAACATAATAAATGACACAAATAGTTGTGATCTTATGATTGCAAGCAATTACACCGAGATAAATCTCACTGTAACAATATTTCATTTAAACATTCAACTGAAAATTAAAGAGAAATATTATCATTTAAGCTGAATATATGATCGCTCTATTTAATATCTGAAGCATCATATATGGACAACATTTATAAAGGAATTATCCCAACACATAATAAAGCATGAAGACTAAAGCTATCAACACCTATTATCATATCAGGATAAACAAAATTTAAACAAAGACACCATACACAAGAAGCTAAAGCCGTAATATGTATTTGTGTTCCATTCAAGTCTGTGAATTAAATGTCCACCTTCAGCCCCAGGCCAAGATGTCATCATTACAAAAATCTCTAGCATTTAAAGTGTTCAGTCAAGATAAACATCTTATCTTGTGGGATAAATTAAATCTCAAAATGATTTACTAATTACAAAATAGAGGGTAATAGAACCACTCCATATCACACTGTATCTTTCAAAACTATAAAAAGATTGTTTCCGTTTCCAAAAGATGAGCCAAAGAAATGTCTAATAAGCTCAGAAATGGTCCATATCATTAGATCACCACTAGCTACATGATATCCTGAAAGGAAAAACGAAAATAAGGGAGTTTAGATATTATTCTAACCAACAATTTCCAAAAATTTGAATCAGAATAGACTGGCTACAGAATCAATTGATTCTATAGCCAGTTTTATTTTAAACAACATAAATCTAATTAAATCTATATTAATAGAAAAAATAAATAAAAACACAGCTAAGACAAACAAACAAATCTTTACCTCTTAACTGCATGCTAAATTTGACTCATAAGACCTCAAAGTTAACTACTGCTGTGACACATTCAACATTCTTTATTATTACGTTTCCAGTTTTTTTCAAGATCTTCCCTTGCCTTTGAGCACTGAATTTTAGTCTGTGATTTTCACTCATTAATGAGTTGACCTCAGAGGTGAGGGTTTTGATCTGCAATTGAAGTGGAGGTATATCTGTGTAATATTTGTTGATCCAAAACAAACAAACCTCACACCGTGGATTTGGAACAGTTGTTTGAGGATATCCAAGAGTGTGTGTCAAAATGCTCCCACTGTCTACCATGGAATTCAGACTGAGTTTGATCCTTGGGAAATTTTTGTTATGTTTCAAGCACGGTGGCATATTGTCTACGAAATCATAGTTCTGATGGGGAATCAATTTATGGTAAGTTGGATCTTCCTCCTCCAAGAACCTGTCAATCTCTAAATTAGAGCTCTCATGGATCTCGATCATTTTGATCGATCTCACATTATCTCTCGTCTTATTTCGTAAACCCCTTGAAATCAATCTCCCAACTTTTTTGTTGACAAACCCTAATCTGGATTTTTCCTGGACGATTTGTGTGAGCGTTTACTATTATTCTTTGCCATGGTATTAGGGCACATATCTTTCTCGTGCTCAGGAAACTCAGTGATCCTAGGATCGAGATCCTAATGTTCAAACATAGGCTCATCGAGCGAGGCTCTATCACAAGGTTCTTTGGATAATAAAACCAGTCTATCACTGGAAGGGATAGGGGTTTTTTCGAGCATAGGCTTATCAGCCACAGGAACCTCTGCAGGGTTAGATGTTACAAAGCCATTGCGAGATAGGAAATTATCCCAATCGTCGCCCTACAACTCCAAATGATGGACTAATAACATCTTAATTAACCCATGGTGGAATAAACTGGAGTTTAAACTCTACTTTTTATACCTCTTAGCCATTTTATATAAGCTTCTTAACAAGTAAAATGGCATGTTCAACTGGAAACCAATGAAATTCAGTAACAGTCTAACGTGGTAGAGAAAAATGAGGCCGAAATGACCCTCACATGTAACAAACTGTCTTAAGATAGCCAATAAATCATGCCACCTAGTCTTTAATAGAGATACATGCATGCATTTATCATAGCATTGGATATTTCGAGAGGTTAAGAACAAACTCCATGGCACCTCCTCCAATTTGGTATTTTTAAACCATTTTTGCCCACTAAGTGGAAGACCTGTTGCCTGGCTTAAAAAATCCTCGGTGACTTCGATTTGAACATCTCCTACTTTGGCTCGGCATCCATCAAAAGAGAGGGAAAGCTTCTGGGTTGTTTCAAGGCTGAAACCTTGAAATCTCTTAAGAAATTAGAGTCAACCCTGACCCTTAAGGTCTTCCCTTGCGTCGTCATACAATATCAGGGTTTGCGAGCCATTTGGTTTGATATAGACAACAGGGGCCATGTGGATTCAGAAAAGCAGTCATGGAGGCAACATAAGCCACTGTAAGAAAGAAGGGTTTGACAGAACGGGAAGAACTAGGGCCTAAATCAAGGAAATAAAACCCTTGCACGAATTAAATGGAGGAATAACAGGTTTCATAAGAGAATCGAACACTTTGTGAAATGAACCGTTGAGGGTACAGAACAAATCCCGAGACTTAACTTGAAATGATGAACATGTTGTTTTCAAAAATCCACTATCACCAGGCTACAGAAAATGATCAGATGCGTTTAAGTATCATCATTGTACAAAAGGTGGAGTTGCTCATTATAAGGTTAGGAAAAGAGATGCTTGAAAAACCAAAGCATAACAACCATAAAAGATTTACCAAGAGTCATACATGAAACAAACTCATAGTCTATTGTCAAATGATTCTTGGTGTATTATTCAATGTTCAGAATATACCTTATGACAATGAGCAACTTTAAAACAATTCTTTTATTGTCATGAGATAAGCCTC
Organism: Picea sitchensis; assembly: GCA_010110895.2. Taxonomy (NCBI): domain Eukaryota; kingdom Viridiplantae; phylum Streptophyta; class Pinopsida; order Pinales; family Pinaceae; genus Picea; species Picea sitchensis. The sequence goes on from SNQJ01S0114342.1 coordinate 41,475, forward strand.
CAAGCTAAACAACATTCCTTAAAAGATTTGTAAGAACATTTACTCTCCTAGGGAAATAAACCTTAAAATCAAATGTAATAAGATCATAAGTTTCAATGCTTCGTTCATGCTTTCAGTCATGAACGAAGCATGAAAACGAAAAATAGGAACAATCGAAAAACCCTTTTATAGTCAAAAAGTCACCCTCAAATAACAATATTTGTATAACAAAGCATAGGCAACTACATGATTTATCATTTGTTGCTTAAAAAGGTAAAAATTGTGTAGGGCTGCCAACAATGGCGACTTACTGGGAGAAGCAGTTATCTCTACATCACCGACAAGTTCAAGTTAGGAATGTCTAGAATGTTTACAGATCAAAACAGTTGAAGGACATCGAGCATCCCAACAATTATTAAACAGTCCAGCTTTAAATATATCCCTGTTCAAAATGAAATTCGGTGACAAATTTTAAAAATGAGACCGACGATATTCAAGTTAATGGCTCTGATACTGTTGACAGGGCCACTGCTACCAGCAAGCATCCATAGCCTCGGCAGGGATTTCAATTAACCCACTCTGACGCCTCTACCCTGTCCAAGAAATTCAAATCAGAATAAAAGGCACTTATTATCAATATCAAAATTTTATACCTGCTAATTTTCTTGAACCCAACATTGCTTCGCTGGCAACAACCCTGTTCAGTAACCCGACAAAGTTGTCTTGGCATCATGCATGCATTTACATGTTGCCAGCAAACCTGTTCAGTATCTCGGTGGGTTTACAAACACTTCCCACAACTCTTGAGAAATCGTTTACAATTTGATATAATTTTTTAAGATATTTAGAAGAGTGAGGTGATGCTGAAAATTTCAGTCTTTAAAACACTTGTTATTTTTTAGCCTTTAATTTTTCTGCTTAATCACCTTCATTATGATCTGAAGTTAGTTTCTAGATGAAACCAAATTTTCAAGGACAGGAAAGCATACTTGAGTTTCTTTCTTTAAAAGCAGGGACATCGTAAAAATCTTTTAATGATAGTTGTGTCTGCTCATAATTATAAAGTGAAACCATGAAATCTATTCTGAACAGAAAAACTTCTTTATCTAGTTTGTGTTTCGGGAAATTACAACAATTGATGCTCTGAAAGACCTTGATTGTTGTTTAAGATGAGGCATTTTGGTTTCCCTCCTTGAACTAAACTGTGATACATGCATGTTTTAACCAGAAAGAAATGAAAACAAACAAAAAGAAAAAGAACCAAATAAACTGAAAACAAAAATAAAACAAAAAAAATATGTACAAAGGTGGATCTGAAAACATCACGCGAAATATATCTCGAGAGCCTGAAAGAAAATAGAAAAATACTCATTGATGTGAATGAAGTCCTACTCGTGGTACCTTGGGTCAGGGTTGAATTTACAATTCAGATTTATTTATCTCTTTACTTTCCATTTAAAATTTTCATAACAATACTACGGCTTTTGAAAAGAAATATTCAACGAAAAGCAGAGAGAAAAGGATCAAGCGGACTTCCCTGACAACATTCATATTATGGTTCTCTTGATGTGCCCACTTGTATTTATGACTGCATATTTACAAAGAGAAACAATGAGAAATAAAGCTAAAATAAAACCTATTGCTAAACCTACTCTAACTACTAAACAAATCAGAATACTACGTGAAGTCATGCTTCCAATGTAGCCATCGGAGTAACTCCAATCCTACAGTAGAAACAAAATCACATATTACTAACAAGAATGGTAGTATATCGAAAAATGACAACAATATATCATACTCACCTTTATCATCATCATTTAAAAACAAGGAAAGCATGACCTTACCATTCCCTTGAACATTCTTGTTGTATGAATACTCCAACCAATCTGCAATACTACCATGATACAAGCAATTACTGACATGGGATGGTTTGAAAAAATTCACATGCTACAAATATTCCTGGTGAGAATAAAGTATTAGACTATCAAGGAAAGAATCTTGTAAAAAGGTTTGATCAAGATGGCGGGAACTTATCATGATTCTCGATCGGAAAATAAGTGTTTCATTCTCTTGAAACTTTGCATTGAGCTTAGATATTTCAAGGTTAACTATTTGAGGTGAACTAGATGGAACGACCAATAAAACATCATTGGTAGTAATATTTGGCCGATTATATTTTTCAACCTCAAATAATTGATCATGGAAAAATTTAGATCCTTCTTGAAACACAAATTGGGATGTATCAATGGAAGATGCAATTTAGGACTCTTTCAAATCATTTCTTGATTTACCCACAGATAATTGATGAGAATAAAAATTAATATGTTCATGGGCAGAATTATTTCCCTCTTTATCTTCTATGTGGTAATCTCTTTGTACCTGATTATATAATATTGAATTTTCTCCAAGGTAATATGGAACATGCAATCACACAACATTAGGATAAAAAATATCAGGGTACAAGGAATAATTTGTAGAAGAATTAAGGAGACGAAATGCATATCTTGAAATGATAGGTATATGTGTTTCTAAATCTGGTTTTGTCCCCTCTCCTTGTATAAACTAGTCATCCTCTGTTGTATTCTCTTTCAAAGAATACGAGACAGTTTCTAAGAGACAATTTGGTTCATTATGTAAGGGAAAAATTGAGAGCAAATCACTAGAGATAGAAGGTTGATTAATAGACTGACTAATGATTTTGTCTCCTATTGATTGATCATGGATTTGTTCAACTAAATTAGGGGAATATTTATCGTCCACATGATTATCAACTTTACACTTGACCTCTTTTACTTTAGAAATAGTTAGAAAATCTATGAGAGTGTGACAACTTTTGTCTTTTAAAGTCAAGGTTCCTTCTTCGACAGGAGGAGACATCGTTGACAAAGAATGATTAGAGGTGACAATTGCATTTTGTAAAAGATGATGTTGCTCATGATTTTCCAAAATGAAAGAATTTGACAAAGATTGTGGTGCTTCAAAATCTTCAAGATCAACATCAAAATTCGAACCATCTTGAGATTGAGTGTTAGTGCTCAATTCAGATTGGTTAATCGTTAATTGATCTTGCTTGTCTGAGAGAGAAATGAGATATTCAAACCAATCATTAAAAAATGACATTTCTTTGAAAGGGAATCTAGTACAAACATGAATGAGTCTAATTGAAAAATCATTGAATGATTCACCATTTTCCTTCCTTAAGCAACTTAATTGTTCACTTAATTCATCATAATCATAGTTTCTAAAATCTGATAAAAACTCAAATACAAACTTAGACAAAGAATGAATAGAATTAGCCCAAAAAGATTCAAACCAACTTTTAACCCAACCTCGGAAAGTGAGAGCTAAAAATCTGCACATAACATTAGAATCGGTGATCTTATGTATTAAACACTTAAAAAAAAATTAGAAATATGGTCTACTACAGATGTGTTCCCTTCACCATCAAAGGTGAGTTATGAAAAGAGATTAGTTGTCTTGTTGGGAATAACTGGTAGTGAGAAGTGGAAAGCATGTTCCCACACAGTGATTTGGGGAGCCATGGGGAAATTGAATACATCTCCTACAAGGCCATCTTGTCAGTCTGGCCCTCCTTCTAGTGCCATTTGTTGATGGGCGAAAATGACCATCCATCAACTGGAAGAGCGAGTTCGGTCCAGGGTTGTATAAATAACCTAAGCCATTTGGTATGACTCGTTCTGACGGGTTTAATGGCTCCATTGGCCAATCTAAAAGTCCTAAAAGAAACAAATAAAAGAAATAAAAGAGCTAATTATTAAATAACCACTTAATATATATATATGTACATACGTATATATAACTATTGTAGATAGTATTTAAACAACAGATATGCTTATCTTATTTATGTGCATGATATACACGTTGCAAGTTTTAATCTAAACTCACAAAAATCAATGTGAAAAATGTCTGCTTTAAAGAAGCAGATAAAGAAAGCACATAAAATATTATTTTTTGTTTTCTCTTAATAAATCTAAACTAATGAGGAAAAATACTATGAAACAGAGATATGTGGATAGTCAAAAGACAAACCATGTATTTGCGTTTCAGTAATGAGTAATCAATAGAAAAACATAATGGGCTAACATGTTAGTGAGTTAACGATTTGCATCCAAACATCTGCGAAATTAGAGACCATGCAAACACCTTGTCCAAGAGGGAAACCTGCAATGAACCTTAAAACCGTTTTGAATAAATGAAGAATAGTGTGTTGGCAGTTGAGTTTTAATAACAGAATAAATGACACAAATAGTTGTTGTGATCTTATGATTGCAAGCAATTACATCGAGATAAATCTCACTGTAACAATATTTCATTTAAACATTCAACCGAAAATTAAAGAGAAATCTTATCATTTGAGATGAATATATGATCACTCTGTTTAATATCTGAAGCATCATATATGGACAACATTTATAAAGGAAATATCCCAACACATAATAAAGCATGAAGACTAAAGATATCAACACCTATTATCATATCAAGATAAACAAAACTTAAACAAAGACACCATACACAAGAAGCTAAAGCCGTAATATGTATTTATGTTCCATTCAAGTCTGTGAATTAAACATCTACCTTCAGCCCCAGGCCAAGATGCCATCATTACAAAAATCTCTAGTATTTAAAGAGTTCAGTCAATCTAAACATCTTATCTTATGGGATGAGATTAAATCTCAAAATGATTTACTAATTACAAAATAGAGGGTAATAGAACCACTCCATATCACACTGTATCTTTCAAAACTATAAAAAGATTGTTTCTGTTTACAAAAGATGAGCCAAAGAAATGGCTAATAAGCTCAAAAATGGTCCATATCATCAGATCACCACTAGCTACATGATATCCTGAAAGGAAAAACAAAAATAAAGGAGTTTAGATATTATTCTAACCAACAATTTCCAAAAATTTGAATGAGAATAGACTGGCTACAGAATCAGTTGATTCTGTAGCTAGTTTTATTTTAAACAACAAAAATCTAATTAAATCTATATTAATAGAAAAAATAAATAAAAACAAAACTAAGACAAACAAACAAATCTTTACCTCTTAACTGCATGCTAAATTTGACTCATAAGACCTCAGAGTTAACTATTGCTATGACACATCTAGTATTCTTTATTATTACATTTCCATTTCTTTTCAAGCGCTTCCCTTGCCTTTGAGCACTGAATTTTAGTCTGTGATTTTCACTCATTAATGAGCCGACCTAAGAGGTGAGGGTTTTGATCTGCAATTGAAGGGAAGGTATATATGTGTAATATTTGTCGATCCAAAACAAACAAACCTCACATCGCGGATTTGGAATAGTTGTTTGAGGATATCCATGAGTGTGCGTCAAAACGCTCCCACTGTCTACCGTGGAATTCAGACTGAGTTTGATCCCTGGAAATTTTTTTCTATGTTTCAGGCACAGTGGCAGATTTTCTACGAAATCGTATGTCTGATTGGGAATCGATTTATGGTAAGTTGGATCTTCCTCCTCCAAGAACCCATCGATCTCTGAATCGGAGCTCTCATGGATCTCAATCATTTTTATCGAGCTCACATGATCTCTCGTCTTATTTCGTAAACTCCTTGAAATCAATCTCCTGGCTCTTTTGTTGACAAACCCTAAGTCTGGATTTTTCCTGGAAGGTTTGTGTGAGAGTTTACTATTAATGTTTTCCACGGTATTAGGGCACATATCTTTCTCATGCTCTGGAAACTCAGTGATCCTAGGATCGGGATCCTGTTGTTCAAACATAGGCTCATCGAGCGTGGCTCTATCACAGGGTTCTTTGGATAATAAAACCGATCTATCAATGGAAGGGATAGGGTTTTTTTCAAGCATAGGCTTATCAGCCACAGGAACCTCTGCAGGGTTACAAAGCCATTGCGAGATAGGAAATTATCCCAATCATCACCTTGCAACTCCAAATGATGGACTAATAACATCTTAATTAACCCATGGTGGAATAAACTGGAGTTTAAACTCTACTTTTTATACCTCTTAGCCATTTTATATAAGCTTCTCAACAAGTAAAATGGCATGTTCAACTGGAAACCAATGAAATTCATTAACAGTCTAATGTGCTAGAGAAAAATGAGGCCGAAACGACCCTCACATGTAATGAACTATCTTAAGATAGCCAATAAACCGTGCAACCTAGTCTTTAACAAAGATACATGCATACCTTTATCACAACATTTCATCTTTCAAGAGGTAAAGAACAAACTCCATGGCACCTCCTCCAATTTGGTATTTTTAAACCATTTTTGCCTACTAAGTGGAAGACCTGTTGCCTGGATTAAAAACTCCTCGGTGACTTCGATTTGAACATCTCCTACTTTGGCTCGACAACCATCAAAAGAGAGGGCAAACTCCTGGGCTGTTTACAAGTTGAAACCTTGAAATATCTCAAGAAAATCGAGCCATCCCTGACCCTTAAGGTCTTCCCTTGCGTCGTCATACAGGAGTAGGGTTTGCAAGCCATTTGGTTCGATACAGACAACAGGGGCCATGTGGATTCAGACAAGCAGTCACAGAGGCAACAGAGGCCACTGTAAGCAAGAAGGGTTTCACAGAACAGGAAGAACTAGGGAAAAAACCAAGGAAATAAAACCCTTGCACGAATTAAATGGAGGAATAAAGGGTTTCATAAGAGAATCAGGTGTTTTGTGTAATGAATCACTAAGGGTACAGAACAAATCCCAAGACTTAACTTGAAATGATGGACATGTCGTTTTCAAAAATCCACTATCAACAGGGTATAAAAAATGACCAGATGCGTTTAAGTATCATCAATGTGCAAAGGGTGGAGTTGCTCATTATAAGGTTAGGAAAAGAGATACTTGACAAACCAACGCATAGAAACCATAAAAGATTTACCAAGAGTCATACATGAAACAAACTCATAGCCTATTGTCGAATGATTCTTGGTGTATTATTCAATGTTCAGAATATACCTTATGACAATGAGAAACTTTAAAACAATTCTTTTATTGTCATGAGATAAGCCTCCAAGCTAAACAACATTCCTTAAAAAAATTGTAAGAACATTTACTCTCCTAGGGAAATAAGCCTTAAAATCATATGTAATAAGATCATAAGTTTCAATGCTTCGTTCATGTTTTCAGTCATGAATGAAGCATGAAAACGAAAAATAGGAACAATCAAAAGACACTTTTATTATCAAAAAGTCGCCCTCAAATAACAATATTTTTATAACAAAGCGTAGGCAGCTACATGATTTATCATTTGTTGCTTAAAAAGGTAAAAATTGTGTAGGGCTGCCACCAATGGCGACTTACTGGGAGAAATCGTTATCTCTGCATCACCGATGAGTTCAAGTTAGGACTCTCTAGAATGTTTACAGATCAAAACAGTTGAAGGACATCAAGCATCCCAACAATCATTAAACAGTCCAACTTTAAATATCTCCCTATTCAAAATGAAATCCGGTGACAAATTTAAAAAATGAGAGCGACGATATTCAAGTTAACGGCTCCGATACTGTTGACAGGGTCACTGCTGCTAGCAGGCATCCATAGCCTCGGAAGGTATGTCAATTAACCCACTCTGATGCCTCTACATTGTCTAAGAAATTCAAATCAGAATAAAAGGCACTTATTATCAATATCAAAATTTTATACCTACTAATTTTCTTGAACCCGACATTGCTTCACTGCCAGTAGGCTTGTTCAGTACCCCGACAAAGTTGTCCTGGCATCATGCATTTATTTACCCGCTGCCAGTAGACCTATTCAGTATCCCGACGGGTTTACAAACACTTCCCACAACTCTTGAGAAATCGTTTACAATCTGATATAATTTTTTAAGATATTCAGAAGAGCGGGGTGATGCTGAAAATTTCAGTCTTTAAAACACTTGTTATTTTTTAGCCTTTAATTTTTCTGCTTAATCACCTTCATTATGATCTGAAGTTAGTTTCTAGATGAAACCAAATTTTCGAGGACAGAAAAGCATACTTGAGTTTCTTTCTTTAAAAGCAGGGACAGCGTAAAAATCTTTTAATGATAGTCGTGTCTACTCATAATTATAAAGTGAAACCATGAAATCTATTCTGAACAGAAAAACTTCTTTAGCTAGTCTATGTTTCAGGAAATTACAACAATTGATGCTCTGACCGTCCTTGACTATTGTTTAAGATAAGTCATTTTGGTTTCCCTCCTTGAACTAAACTGTGATACATGCATGTGTTAACCAGAAAGAAACGAAAACAAACAAAAAGAAAAAGAACCAAAAAAACAGAAAACAAAAATAAAACAGAAAAAATATGTACAAAGGTGGATCTGAAAACATCACGCGAAATATCTCTTGAGAGCCTAAAAGAAAATAGAAAAATCCTCACTGATGTGAATGCAGTCCTACGCGTGGTACCTTGGGTCAGGGTTGAATTTACAGTTCAGATTTATTTATCTCTTTACTTTCCATTTAAAATTTTCATAATAATATTGCGGCTTTTGAAAAGAAATATTCAACGAAAAGCAGAGAGAAAAGGATCAAGCGGACTTCCCTGACAACAGTCATATTATGGTTCTCTTGATGCACCCACTTGTATTCAGGACTGCATATTTACAAAGAGAAACAATGAGAAATAAAGCTAAAATAAAACCTACTCCTAAACCTACTCTAACTAATAAACAAATCAGAATACTACATGAAGTCATGCTTCCAATGTAGCCATCGGAGTAAGTCCAATCCTACAGTAGAAACAAAATCACATATTACTATCAAGAATGGTAGTATATCAAAAAATGACAACAATATATCATACTCACCTTTATCATCATCATTTAAAAACAAGGCAAGCATGATCTTACCATTCCCTTGAACATTCTTGTTGTATGAATACTCCAACCAATCTGCAATACTATCATGATACATGCAATTACTAACATGGGATGGTTTGAAAGAATTCACATGCAACAAATATTCCTGGCAAGAATAAAGTATTAGACTATCAAGGAAAGAATCTTGTAAAAAGGTCGGATCAAGTTGGCGAGAACTTATCATGATTCTCAATCGAAAAATAAGTGTTTCATTCTCTTGAAACTTTGCATAAACTGATCATCCTCTGTTTTATTCTCTTTCAAAGAATACGAGACAGTTTCTAAGAGACAATTTGGTTCATTATGTAAGGGAAACATTGAGAGAAAATCACTAGAGATAGAAGGTTGATTAATATTCTGACTAATGATTTTGTCTCCTATTGATTGATCATGGATTTGTTCAACTAAATTAGGGGAATATTTATTGTCCACATGATTATCAACTTTACACTTGACCTCTTTTACTTTAGAAACAATTAGAAAATCTATGAGAGTGTGAAAACTTTTTTCTTTTAAAGTCAAGGTTCCTTCTTCGACAGGAGGAGACATTGTTGACAAAGAATGATTAGAGGTGACAATTGCATTTTGTAAAAGATGATGTTGCTCATGATTTGCCAAAATGAAAGAATTTGACAAAGATTGTGGTGCTTCAAAATCTTCAAGATCAACATCAAAATTCGAACCATCTTGAGATTGAGTGTTAGTGCTCAATTCAGATTGGTTAACCGTTAATTGATCTTGCTTGTCTGAGATAGAAACGAGATATTCAAACTAGTCATTAAAAAATGACATTTCTTTCAAAGGGAATCTAGTACAAACATGAATGGGTCTAATTGCAAAATCATTGAATGATTCACCATTTTCATTCCTTAAGCAACTTAATTCTTCACTTAATTCATCATAATCATAGTTTCTAAAATCTGATAAAAACGCAAATACAAACTTAGACAAAGAATGAATAGAATTAGCCTGAAAAGATTCAAACCAACTTTTAACCCGACCTCGGAAAGTGAGAGCTAACAATCTACACGTAACATTAGAATCGATGATCTTATGTATTAAACACTTAATTTTTTTTTTAGAAATATGGTCTACTACAGATGTGTTCCCTTCACCATCAAAGGTGAGTTATGAAAAGAGATTAGTTGTCTTGTTGGGAATAACTGGTAGTGAGAAGTGGAAAGCATGTTCCCACACAGTGATTTGGG
>SNQJ01S0114343.1:1601-22519 GCA_010110895.2 Picea sitchensis
TTATGACTTGATTTGGAAGCAATTTTAGGTAGCCTCTTGTCTTCCATGTTGTTTAACTTGTTCTTATACATTAGGTATCTAGTCATACCCACGCTCTTAAGTATATAATTAATATATAGAGATACAAGTTTTTTCTCTTTATTATATATATATTAATATAATCTTCAAATTATTTTTATATGTAAATGAAATTTTTTAATAATTAAATTAAAAACTTTTTTACATAAAAATAATATATGTAATAAATTTATAAAAAAATATTATTTTCCAACTATTAGTAATTATTTAAATAATTATAAAAGTGAAATCAATATAATTAATCAAATTCTTACTATCATAATAAGATTACTTGAATGTGATATAAATATTCATAAATTAATAATATTGATAAAAGAAAGTAATCTAACATAATAATTTAATTAAAATAATATGAAGTTGAAGTTTGATATCATGATTTTAAATTTTTATTTAAAATATGGTGTACAAATCTATTAATGAAATTATTTAATAATTAAATTAAAATATTTTAAGTTTGATATGATGATTTTAAATTTATATGTAAAATATACGATACAAATTTATTAAAGAATTTTTTTAATAATTAAATTAAAAAAAAAATAAGATTAAATTAATATATATAATGAATTTATAAAAAAATTATTTTCCAATTATAAGTAAATATTCAATAAATTATTTAAATAATTTTAATATTAAAAGTTGTTTTCTCAGATGGGGTGACACATGAGCCACACACGTCAACGGATGAGGAAATTATGAGGGAAGTTAAATATGCTCGTTGCTATCCTCCCCTCCAGTCTAGTCACGATGGTTAGTTTGCATGAGCGCCAAGGTTTAGTTCACTGGGCCTTAATGTAGGGCCAGGATCGACTCCTTGGCTTCAGTATGATTTTTTTTATGACCATTACACCTCACTAATGACTACCAGAGCCACCATTTCCTCCACCCTTCTTGTATTTTCACCTTGCAGGAAGTTCTATATTAGGCACTTGGGCCCAAATCACAACATCATTGTGTTAATTATGCTCCAAGATTTAGCTTGCTCTATCGAAATTTCACTCTGCCTAGTGCTATGCTCAACCATGCCATGAGAAAGAGGCAAGCCCCAATGAGGGCCAACTTACTATAGACAGTTTGGCCGACACAACCATCCAAGACCTCCCTCTGAAGCTCTCATGTCAGGCGGGGACCATCTGGATTCTTTTGGTCAGAATTCGTTTGCATGGGCTCCACCAAGGCCTTATCCTCCCAGTATACAGGCTCTCCATGGCATACACTACATCCCGAGACATGCCTCTGGAGCTCTCTTACCAGGCAGGGACCATCCAAGTTCCTCTCATTAGAATTTGTTTGAATAGTCTCAACTAGACCCTTATCCTCCCAGTACAAAGGTTCTCCATGGTGGATGCCCAGTGGAAGAAGAAATTTCACCCAATCGAGAGGAATTTCTTCATTTCCTTCCATCAACCTCCCTCAAGAACCAACCTACCACCTGCACCACTATTTCCTTTCAGGAGTTAGTTGTGACAGGTTTCATTCTGGAAGAAGAAGTGTCACCTCTTGACGACAACTCGAGAAAAAATTTAGCTGCCACCATGGACGAAGACTCTGTCACAAACTCTGTTGTTGAAAATGACTCTGTTGCTATGACCATGGATGAAGACTAGGCTCAAGATGACCATAGTCACCTAGCTCCAAACTCATATAAAATCATGGAAAACCACTTGGTTTTAATCTTTGAGATGAGAAGGGGCATGGCAGACCAGCAACATTGCCGGAGTTTCTTTAACAAGCGTATGGACACCCAATATGATTCAATGTCAAGTGATCCTGAGAGAAGTCATTTCCCGACTTGTTGTCATCCCTTTTCCTTCAGACTCTACCAATATGGATGTCGAGGCTCGCCCCATGTCTAACATTCTCACAGGTTTTTTTCTCTAGTTTAATGGCTAAGCTTTTGCAATTTTTTCATACCATAGTCTCTGGTTCAGGTTCGATAGGTTCAGGTTCAATAGGTGTTCGAGGCACTCATTCCAACACCTGTTCTAGTTTCCATGCTAGTGGCAGAACAGGTGGGAAGTCCCCTTGTCTGTATGTCGACAATTGTCGCATTTTCTTAAAGTTTTGGAACTATGAACAATTGTCCTGTACATGCACTCAGGTTTCCACTACGGTGGAAGAACAACTGACATGCTATCATGTACATTCAGATACACAAGTTTTTTGATAAAGCAAGGTAATATATATTTTTTTTTAGCAAAAAAAATAAATATTAAAAGTTCTTTTTTTAAAGATAAGATTACTTGAAAGTGCTATAAATATTCATAAATTATGAATATTGATATAAAAATATAATCTAAAACAATACTTTAATAAGAATGCTATGAGGGTGAAGCTTGATATCATGATTTTAAATTTGTATTAAGAATACACAAAATACAAAAAAATAAGAATATGCAATGCCAATAAGAGTTGAATTTATTTATTTATTTTTTGTTTGTTAGTAAAGTTGTATTTCCTTAATCAATCAACAAATCAGTACAAATAGAAAGGTTATCCACCTATTCTTCCATAGATATGGAAACCACAACAAAATAACAATGCTATCCACCTATTCTTCCATACATATGGAAACTAGAACATGTGGCATTCTAGAGAAAACATTCATGTATGTGTTAAAGTTGAAGAGAAACTGAAAAAAAAAGGGTGAGTGTAAGAACTTAGTGGCAGAAAAAGTGGAAAGGGCATGATTAAGAGAATGCAAGTGTTCCTATACCTATAGGTTTGGATATGGGCAAATCTCCACGTAGCTTTCCATGTAGGTTTAGTGGAAAAACCACGTGCTCAGTCTTAAGAACGTGTTCTCTGTCTTAAGAGCATGTGCACGATCTTAAGAGCACACACATGGTCTTAATAATAAAAGTGTATTAAGGACCCGAGCCCGATTTGTGCCCATTGTGCACAAATGGTGCTCAAGATTCTCTCATTGGACAAATATAGTGGAGCTAGAGAAGAGGAAGAAAGGGAGGAGGGGGCCACAGTGTCTAGGTGTGATACATTTTTCGTAACTTTAATCCAATTTAATCATTCCAATTTAGAATTGTTCTCCCAATAATATAATTTAAAAAAAAATGTAATTTTGTATTTTAAATAAAAAAGAAACATAATTTACATGCCATGGCTTTTAAATTGCATCATATATAATATAATGGAACCCCAAGATAATTTAAACCACTCACAATAAAACTAAGAAGATCAAAACCCCTACCCACTACCACCATGCAGTGTAAACACTCGAATGGATGAGTGTTTGGTTATATTATGAACCCTTGAGGAACAACTAAGGGAGACTAGAGAGCCAAGTAGATTCTCCTTGGCCACTTCTTTGGACATCATTTTGCAGTCCATTGCAAGTGCTCAAGGGAAACTGACCTCTATTTCTAATTATAGGGCACAAATGTATGAGTACTATAGCACTTGTTTGGAAAAAAACCAAGTCAAAGAAATGGGCATTTGAAAACAACAAAGATTGTCTATTTTTAAGGATCCTAGAAATGGACAAGAACTACCATTGACTAGGAGACTATAATATACATCACTGAGAAAAAAAATAAAAATGGTTTTATAAGTATCCTTGAATAGTTCTCGATTCAAGCATGTAAGATTTATGTTATACGGCTTGAGTCCGAAAGTTTGCAAGAGTCGTTACTATCGTCGACTTTCATTATCATCAACTTAAAGTTTTTTGATCGACGATAAGTGTTTACTCCTCATTCAATGTTTATTTCAATTCCTGTAATTATAATTAATTTCCTATCTATTTGTACCTATGACCATTACCACAGTATTAACAACACAAATGACTTTGGGACTTTATGGCCAAATCCTTACGCATTATACCCTACAAATAACCCAGTACCATATGTTTACAATACAAATGACGTTGGGGGGTTGATGGCCTAGGCCTCATGCATTAGTCCATACACATAATCACACGATGAAAATGACCAAACATACTTAGGTAAAAGTAGAGTATTAGTCTATACTCCTCTGTGAAAAGTTTAAATATTTACAGACCCCTATAGTTTTCTCTTTTAAAATATACGGATACAGGATAGTGGTTAGGTAAGGCCTTCCAGTTAAACTCAGAGTATGAATATTTCATAATCCGCTGATCATAATCAAATTCACTTGCATCGTTGGATTACAAGTACAAGGTATCACGCTTATTCCATATGCCCATTGGCTGTGACCACGGGCCTAATCAAAATATCTTTCACATTTCAGCATTTCAGCATTTCGGCAAGTCACAATCCTCGAAATGGAACCAGATCAAGGGTCCACAAAACTTCATAATGTGATCCCTTCTTTTCTTAATCGAACAGCTAATGGGATTTTAGAGTTTTGCCTTTCGGTTTTTCGAGACTCACAACAGTCCCTTTCGGCATTTCAGAGTCCTTGACATGCTCTGATCTTTCGCATTTCGTGACTTCATCATTCTTATCGTGAGTGTCCTTGACACCTCCAACTCTCGGTATATGAAACTCTGAAATGGAGATTAAGTCATGGTTTTATGATGGAAAATTCTATTGTTGGAGGTAAAACACTATATGGGATGTTCATTTGTTTCAATTCCGAACGAGATATGTAATACTATTTTTAAAAGAATTACAGGGTTTCCCTTCCGCCTACTTGTAATGGCATACTAGTTATTTTATTGGTTTAATATACTAGCGCCATATTGGCTACTTCCTCGAAAGGATTGTGAAAGAGGAAAATAAATACTCGGCTATTGTCGGCTATAGGTGTATCTTGTTTATAGTTGACTCCAAATCGCATGATGGTATATGAATTCAATTTGCACTTACTATACTTGTGTTAAAGACTTTCATTTTGAACTTTTAGGTGATTGTGTTGTTATTTACACAGTTAGGAATTTACTCAGGGGTATTTTTTAAGTTACGGGATGTCCCTTCTTCCTTGGGCCTTCGCGCCTCTCGTGACTAGTTCTGGTAATTAAACTGTGTTAATTCGATGTGCTCCAATAATTTTCCAACATTTCAACCTATAACTTTTCATTAAATACCAGTTGATATAAATATGTGTAAATGTTGTAGATGGTCTATAATAATTCTTGGTATTCACAAGGTCACTTCCATACTTTATGTCAGATATTAATCATTTCACCACCTTATGATGGTGGATCGGTGGTCATCTTGACCCTTCAAGATGTGAGGGTTCACTATCAAGCAGTGGCCGCCTTAGCCTTTGCAGGCCACCAAATACTATCACTGCCCTGGTTTCATTTTTCCTAAGGTCAAAGGGGCAAGTTTTGTTCTGATAAATACTTGAATCATATTGTAATCCACATACAAAGGGTGAGACAAGATCTTGAAAGAATTTTTTTTTGAGTTAAACTTGTCACTCTGTGTTTTATTTTACTGAGTTTGTAAACTTTGTTCATGTTTTCATTTTTCGGCATTCAGAGTTTAGTGGTTCAAGTTGTGTGGAGTTCTCTTGTTCTTGCAAATGTCGAAACCCAAAGTGGTCCCACAACCTAATCGAATTCATGGTTCAATGATTATCGTTGTATGTTGTTCATGCATCAAGCATTACCAAACGTTGAAACCCAATATTGGCTGGGCCCCACACCTTTTTCATGATTTCATGATTTGGCGTTTGACGTTGTGCAGTGTTTTGCATCGGGAGTTTGTAAACCCCAAAATCACGAACCTTGAAACCCCGAAATCCAAAGTGTTGGGCCCACAACCCTTTCTCATTTTGGGATTCGGCAAAAGAGTGTGGTCTTTTGTTTTTTTTATTTGGCGTTTGTAATCGCCGAAACCTGATTGACCTCTATTTTTCACACTTTAAATATACATATATATATCTATACACTATGCAGTTTTCCATTTGCATTCAATATGTAGGTAAACTCAAATCTACATCATAATTTACATGTGGGGTTTTCAACTACGATGCTTTATCTTACTACAGTGGTAATTCAAACCACAGTACAAATCTTCTTTAAGAATTGACAAGTCATATCCTTCCAGCTAATATACTTTCAAGAACTAGTATTCATAACAGTAATGAGATGCAGCAAAGATAATCCATTCCGAACTAGTAGAGAGAGATTCTAGCAATTCCTAAGTTTGCAATAGGATGCATTCGATCTTTCGTCCTTAATATTATTTCTAACAGATACATTCTATCAAGTATGTAACCATTTAACATTTAGCTAGAGAAGGGACATAAATAACATATCTGAAATAATACGCTGAAATACAAAGGGAACAACCATGTTCCTCCCAACTGTAGAAGAGGGAAGCCAAACTACTTGCCCAATTCGCCCCCTAGCCTGACCATGAATGCATGAGGGCGAACTTGGAAAAGATTCCCTTCAGCAATGTCCTACAACTCCAACATTTTTATCTTGCCTCACACTCAAGCAGTGTTCATAACAACAAGCAAATCAAAAGTCTCCTTTCCCAGCATACTTGGCAGCGTCCTGCCTCCTCTCATATGTTATGTATCATTTGCCCAGGTCTTTCCCTCCCTTGGGAATTTTCACAACTTTCTAAATTCCTAATTTTTAGGGGTTGCCAATGGCCAAATCATTGATTTTCCACTTGTAATAATCAGCCCAGAGGTAGTTCCAACATGTTCCCCACTCATGGAGTCAAGGTCAGCTAAATTTAACATGGTTGTTCCATTTGTCCTCCTTCAATCAACATAAAATATTATGTTTCCATACAAGTGTCATAGTCAAATAGTTAGTTGGGTCAAATTAGGTCTCTGCCCAACAGTCAAAATAATTTATTACAATTACCAAATTCGAAATTCGAAATTGCCATAAATGGAAAAAAAATTCCAAATTCCAATTTACTAAAAACAGAATAAATTTCCAACAATTTTAAATTCCAAAAATATTTTATTTTTGGGGATGTCACATCCTTTCCCGCTTTAGTAAAAAATTGTCCTCAATGTTTGTTCCTTTTCTGGAACAGGATTGGATGAGATTTCCTCAAATCTCCCTCCAACTCCCAAGTGGCCTCCTCAGGACTAAAGTGCTTCCATTGCACCTTTACCTAAGTGATGGCTCTGTTCCGAAGTGTTATTTCTCTCCGGTCTAGAAAGTGCAGGGGTTCCACCTGGAACTCGCCTTCGGGTTCCACCTGCACCAAGTTCCAATCAATCTTATGAGTAGGGTCATGAATATAATTTTTCAGCAATGAAACATCAAATTCATTATGGATTCTTAGATTAGTTGGAAGTGCAAGTTGATATGATACAGATCTAATTCGAGCTAGTATCTCGAAGGGCCCACAAAACATAGGTGCCATCTTGGCACAATTCCCTAACTTCAACAAGCTCTTTCGAGCCTTGATCTTCAAATAAACATGGTCTCCTACCTGAAATTCCAAGTGTTTTCTTTTCTGATCTGCATAGCTCTTCTATCTGTCCTGTGCTTCTTTCAAGTTCTGTTGTACATTTCTTACCATGTTTTCCATTTCTTGGAGCATCTCTAGTCCAACCATGAGTCTCTCAGCTAGGTTATCCCAACTAATTGGAGTCATACACTTTCTGCCATACAATATTTTGAAAGGACTCAACTTAGTTGAAGTTTGGTACCCATTGTTATATGCAAATTCTACCAAGTGCATGTAGTCTTCCCACTTGCTTGGTTTTGTTCTTACGTACATGTGAAGCATATCCCTTATGATTTGGTTTGTCCTTTCGGTCTGTCCATCCACTTGTGGATGGTAGCTTGTACTGAAATTCAAGTTAGTGTTTAGCCCTGCAAACAATTCCTTCCAAAAAGTGGATGTAAATTTTACGCCTCTATCTGAAATCACTATTTTAGGAATACCATGCAGTCTAAAAATTTCTTTCATGAAAATTTCAGCAATGTTTATAGCTTTAAAAGTAAACTTTACAGGAATACAGTGTGCAGACTTACTGAGTCTATCGATTACAACCATGATAGAATCATTATGTTTATGCGTTTTAGGCAAACTTGTTATAAAGTCCAATGATATAGTCTCCCATTTCCATTCTGGTACTGGTAATGGTTGTAATAGGCTGGCTAGATGCTGGTGCTCGGCCTTAACCTGTTGACAATCTTGGCACCTAGCCAAGTATTCCGCTATTTTGCCCTTCATACTAGGCCAGAAAAATAGTTTTCTAAGTGTTGTTCTTGTTTTCTGGTAACATGGATGGCCAGAATATGGTTTCTTATGCACTTCGTCCTAAATTGTTGATTTCAATTCTGTTGAATCTGGTATGTAAAGTCTGTTTTTAAGTCGTAATAGTCCTTTCTTGTCGATTCTTAGATCTGGTTTGTCAGAGTTGGCGGTACTGTTTTGTAATTCTGTCATTATCTTAGTGTATTTTTTGTCGTTAATACCCGTCGTCCTTATTCTTTGTTCCAAGTCACTTTCTTCCCTGGTGATGTTTATCTCAAATAATGCATGGACTCTTATGCTTAAAGCGTCTGCTGCTTTATTTTTCTTATCCTTGATATGTCTGACCTTGAAGTCGAATTCGCTCAAGAAGGCTAGACACCTTGCTTGTCTTCCTTTAAGATCTGGTTGGTTAAACAGATATTTCACCCCTTTATTATCTGTCAATAGTAGGAATTTTCTTCCCATTATATAGTGTCACCACATTTTTAAGGCATGTATTACTGCTACCAATTCTAAGTCATGAGTGACATAATTTTGCTTGTGTTTTTTTAATTTTCGGGACTCGTAACAAATCACGTGCCCTTCCTGAGTTAGGACACCACCTAGTCTTTCTTTACTTGCATCAACACATACGGTGAAGTCTTTATCTGGGTCTTCTACCTTCAATATGGGTGCAGTTGTCAATAATCCCTTAAGTTTGTTAAAACTGTCTTGACACTTCTCTGACCAGTTAAACTTGGTTCCTTTCTTTTGTAACGACGTGATAGGGTAGGCTATCTTGGAAAACCCTTCTATAAACTTGTAATATCTGGTGATTCCCATGAATGACCGTATATCTGCTACATCCTTAGGTACTAGCCATTCCATAATGGATTTTGTCTTTTCTGGGTCTACGATAATGCCTTCTGCTGAAATTACATATCTTAGATATTGTATTTCTTTATGATAAAAGTCACACTTGTCAAATTTGGCATATAGTTTATGTTTCCTCAATGTTTGCAGAAATATCCTTAAGTGTTCATTATGTTCTTCTTTCGTTCTTGAATAGACCAGAATGTCGTCGATAAATACTACCACGAACTTGTCCAAGTATTGACTGAAAATACTGTTCATCGGGCACATAAACGTGGTTGATGCGTTAGTGATTCTGAAAGGTATGACTATGAATTCATAGCGTCCATATCTTGTCCGAAAAGATGTTTTTCTTATGTCCTCATCCTTTATCCTAACTTGATGATAACCGGATCGTAAATCCAACTTTGAAAAGATCTTGGCCCCACGTACTTGATCGAACATATCATTTATCCTTGGTAAGGGGTATTTGTTCTAAATAGTCAATGTGTTCAGTTATCTATAATTGATACATAGTCTTAGAGTACCATCTTTCTTTTTCACAAAGAGGAATAGTGCTCCCCATGGTGAGACACTCGGTCTGATATACTCTTTGTGCAATAATTCTTGTAATTGTATTTTTAATTCCATCAGTTTTGGTAGACTCATTCGATAAGGTGTTTTTGAGATAGGGGATGAACCGGGTAGTAGGTCTATGGAGAAGTTTATTTCCCTTCTAGGAGGTAATTCTGGTATCTCATCCACTAACATGTCTCTAAATTCATGTAGGACATCAAAGTCTTCTAACTTTGGCTTATCTTTTTTTTCTAATTGATTCGTCACTTGGATGGCATAAAATTGACATCCCTTTCTAATACAGTTCTTGAGTTGCATCACTAAAACTTGTCTGACGGATACAAGTTTTGGTATGCCTTGGGCTGTTCTAACAGTGCCAAAATCATTTCTATAGCTAAGTATCATTGTATAAAAGTCTAGTATTTCTTTGTGTTGTTCCAACCAATCCATCCCGATAATCATATCATAAGATCCTAGTGGTAGGATGTTCAGATTGGTCCTTATCTTTTGACCATCTAAGCTGAACTCAAAATCAGAAATAAAGTCCACTACTTTCCTTTTAGTACATGTTTATAGTTGTACAAGCCATGATTTTGTGTGCATCGGTTTCTTAAGTTTATTCGACTCTACTACATCAGGAGTAATATAACTTAACGTAGCTCCAGGGTCAATCAAAAAATAAATTCGGGTGTCATTGATTTTACCTTCGATTTCTACCACCGAGGACTGGTGGTCAGCTTGTAAACCATCTATGGCTGCATTTATACGATGCAGGCTTCTGCCCATGTCTCCCACTGTCGAGGCTTCCTACAAATTGTGAACAACATTTCTGTTTGCTGAAATTAAACGTGGACAGTTCCTCCTTAGATGAGGCTCTCTGCATTCCCAACACTTTAATGGCTCATGGGAGTTGTCCCCAAACTTCTTCCTTCCCAAGTTTACTAGTTTGCCGCTATCTTGCACATTCAGATGATTGGAGTGAAAATCCTTCCTTGGGAAACCTTTTGTTATATTCCGATATGGAGCTAACGGGTATCCCTTCTTCTGCTAGTTCATTCGATCTTGCTTCTTATCCTTCTAGGCCTTGGGAAACTCTACCAATTGTTTATACTCGTCATAGCACATTCGTTCTTTCCTAAATTCCTCACTCAAGGATTTGGGGTTGTCAAACTCAATTATGTCCCTGCAGGACTATGGTAAACAACTTAAGAATCGCTGGATTTTTACCTTATCCTCTCGGATGTATGGTACAAACCTTAGTAGTTCCAAAAATTTATTTATAAGGTCCTCCATCATCATCTATCCAAGTCGTAACTCATGAAATTCTTTTGTCTTCCTTTCATAATAGATTTCAGAAAGGTATCGTTTCTGAAAATATTTCTTGAAGTTGGACCATTCCAACTGTTTCTCCTTTAAGCCCTTGGCCAATTTCAGGTCCTGCCACCAAATGTTGGCCTTCCCCTTCATATTGTAGATGGTCATTCTGACTTTCATGTTTCCGGAATAGTTGCAAATCTGGAAGTATTTTTTGATGTCCAACAACCATGCCTCAACTTCTTCTCCTATCCTAGATTCTCCATCAAAGGTAGCTGGTTTAATATTTTTAAATTCTCCTTCAAGGTGGTCTACTTGTTTTCTTTTTCTGTCTAGTATAATTCTGTCTTCAACTGAAGGTGTCCCTTCAGATGAACTGTCTCCTTTTTCTGTTTCTGGTCCAGAATTATTGGAGGCCCTTTTGCCGACATCTTCATCATGGTTATCGTCTTTTGGTCTTTTCTTCGTTACTATACTACGCAACAGGACTTCATTTATCTCTTGTTGTTCATGTTGTGCTTTCTTCAATTTTTCATTGTCGGCCTTGAAAACCTGCAGTTCAACAATAAAATTCCTCATTGTTTCCAACACCTCTGTGGGTGAGCTTCCATCACTATTCTGTCTTGAATCTCCAGCAGGTCCTTGCTGTGGATTTCCTTCCATCCTGATTTCTGCACCCTCCTGAGCTGCCATAATTTACAAAAACAGAAAGGGATTTCTGTTTGTAACCATAAGATTTATTAGTTTTACATAATTCAGAATAAATACTAAGCAGCTAATGTGACCCTGTTCAGGCCCAGTGTTGTAGCTTTTTCTCTGATACTATATGTAATATACCTCAAAAAAATTGTTTGAGAAAAAAAAAATGTGTTTGTATAAGTATCCTTGAATAGTTCTAGATTCAAGCAAGTAAGCATTTTGTTATACAGCCTGAGTCTGAAATTTTGGAAGATTCCTTACTGTCCTCGACTGTCATTATCATTCAACATAAAGTTTTCTGATTGACGATAAGTGTTTACTCCTCATTCAATGTTTATTTCAATTCCTATAATTATAATTACTTTCCTATCTGTTTGTACCTATGACCATTACCACAGTCTTAACAACACAAAAGACTTTGGAAATTTATGGCCAAATCCTTACGCGTTAGACCCTACAAATAACCCATTACCATATGTTTACAATATAAATGACTATGGGGTGTTGATGGCCTAGGCTTCATGTGTTAGTCCATACACATAATCACACGATGAAAACGACCAAACAGACTTAGGTAAAAGTAGAGTATTAGTCTATACTACTCTGTGAGAAGTTTAAATATAAATAGACCCCTATAGTTTTCTTTTTAAAATTATTTGGATACAAGATAGTGGTTAGGTAAGGCCTTCTTTTTAAACTCAGAGTACAAATATTTCATAATCCTTCGATCATAATCAAATTCACCTACACCATTGGATTACAAGTACTGGGTCTCGCGCTTATTCCATATGCCCACTGGCTGTGACCACAGGCCTAATCAAAATGTCTTTCACATTTCGGCATTTCGGCATTTCGGCAAGTCGTAATCCCTGAAATGGAGCCAGATCAACGGTCCACAAAACTTCATAATTTGATCCCTTCTTTTCTTAATCGAACGACTGACGCGATTTCAGAGTTTTGCCTTTCGGGTTTTCGAGACTCACAATAGTCCCTTTCAACATTTCAGAGTCCTTGACATGCTCTGATCTTTCACATTTTGCAACTTCATCATTCTTATCATGAGTGTCCTTGACACCTCCAACTCCCGGTATCCGAAACTCCGAAATGGATATTAAGTCGTGGTTTCGGTACCGTTGATTAAGGGTAACCCATTTTGTGATGGCACATTCTATTGTTGGAAGTAAAACACTGTATGGGATGCTCATTTGTTTCAATTCCGAACAGGATATGTAATACTATTTTTAAAAGAATTACAGGGTTTCCCTTACGCCTACTTGTAATGGCATACTGTTTATTTTATTGGTTTAATATACTAGCGCCATATTGGCTACTTCCTCGAAAGGATTGTGAAAGAGGAAAAACAATACTCAGCTATTGCCGACTAGAAGTGTATCTTGTTTATAGTTGACTCCAAATAGCATGATGGTATATGAATTCAATTTTCACTTACTGTACTTGTGTTAAAGACTTTCCTTTTGAACTTTTAGGTGATTGTGTTGTTATTTACACAGTTAGGAATTTACTCAGGGGTATCTTTTAAGTTACGGGATGTCCCTTATTCCTTGGGATTTCACACCTCTTGTGATTAGTTCTAGTAATTAAATTGTGTTAATTCGATGCGCTCCAATAATTTTCCAACATTTCAACCTATAACTTTTCATTAAATACCGGTTGATATAAAGATGTTTAAATGTTGTAGATGGTCTATAATAATTCTTGGTATTTGCAAGGTCACCTTCGTACTTTATGTCAGAGATTAATCATTTCACCACCTTATGACAACAGATTTGTGGTCGTCTTGACCCTTCAAGATGTGAGGGTTCACTCTCAAGCGGTGGTCACCTTAGCCTTTGCAGGCCACCAAATACCATCACCGCCCTGGTTTAATTTTTCCTAAGGTCGAAGGGGCAAGTTTCATTCCTATAAATACTTGAATCATATTGTAATCCACATATAGAGGGTGAGACAAGAGCTTGAAAGCATTTTTTTTTTAGTTGAACTTGTCACTCTGTGTTTTATTTTACTGAGTTTGTAAACTTTGTTCATGTTTTCATTTTTTGGAATTCAGAGTTTATTGGTTCAAGTTGCATGGAGTTCTCTTGTTCTTGCAAACACTAAAACTCGAAGTGTCCCCACAACCTAATCGAATTTGTGGTTTAGCGATTACCGTTGTATGTTGTTCATGCATCAAGCATTACCAAACACTGAAACCCGATATTGGTTGGGACCCACACCTCTTTCATGATTTCGTGATTTGGCGTTTGATGTTGTGCGGTGTTTTGCATTGAGAGTTTGTAAACCCTGAAATCTCGAACCCCGAAACCCAAAGTACTGGGCCCATATTCCATTCGCATTTTCACGATTTGGGAGTTGTTGTGTCTTGGTGTTTGGCATTTGTAATCACCAAACCCCAAACCTCGAAACCCAAAGTGCTGGGCCCATAACCCTTTCGCATTTCGGGATTCATAAAAATAGCGTGGTCTTTTGTTTTTTGTAATCGCCGAAACCCGATTGACCTCCATTTTTCACACTTTAAATATACATAATATATACACTATGCAGTTTTCCATTTGCATTCAATATGTAGGTAAACTCAAATTTGCATCACAATTTACTTTTGGGGTTTTCAACTATGATGCTTTATCTTACTACAGTAGTAATTCAAACCACAATACAAATCTTCTTTAAGAATTGACTAGTCATATCCTTCCAGCTAGTATACTTTCGGGAACTAGTATTCATAACAGTAATGAGATGTAGCAAAGATAATCCATTCTGAACTAGTAGAGAGACATTCTATCAATTCCTAAGTTTGCAATAGGATGCATTTGATCTTTCATCCTTAACATTATTTCTAACAGATACATTCTATCAAGTATGTAACCATTTAACATTCATCCAAAGAAGGGACAGGAATAGCATATCTGAAATAATACGCTGAAAGACAAAGGGAACAACCATGTTCCTCCCAACCATAGAACAGGGAAGCCAAACTACTTGCCCAATTCACCCCCTAGCCTGACCATGAATCCATGAGGGTGAACTCTGAAAAGCTTCTCTTCAATAATGTCCTATAGCTCTAGTAGTTTTCCCTTGCCTCACACTCACGCGGTTTTCATAACAGTAAGTAAATCAAAATTCTCATTTCCCAGCATACTTGGTAGCGTCTTGCCTCCTGTCATATGCTATTTATCATTTTCCCAGGTCTTTCCCTCCCTTGGGAATTTTTGTAGATTTCTAAATCACTGATTTTCAGGGGCTGCCAATGGCGAAATCACTGATTTTCCACTTGTAATAATCTGCCCAGAGGTAGTTCCAACATGTTCCCCACTCATGGAGTCATGGTCAGCTAAATTTAACGTGGTTGTTCCATTTGTCCTCCTGCAATCAACATAAAATATTTTGTTTCTATAAAAGTTTCATAGCCAAATAGTTAGTTGGGTCAAATCAGGTCTCAGCCCAACTATAAAAATAATTAATTACAATTACCAAATTTGAAATTTGGAATTTCCTTAAATGGCAAAAATTTTCCAAATTCGAATTTACTAAAAACGAAATAAATTTCCAGCAATTTTAAATTCCAAAAATATTTTATTTTTTGGGATGTCACAGAGATGCATCTCCATTGATTGATGCATCCATCCCAAGATTAGTCAAAATTGGATGGATAGGTGGTACATGGTTTTTTATAAACCTCTTTGTAATAACAAGAAGATGCCCTTATATTTTCTACGAAATTTGTGGGATGGGTTTATTATGGGTAAGCATGTCAACTACTTTGACATTCCTGACTTCCATGGGGTGGATCGAGGGTCAGAACAGGACCGAGAGTATGCTAGGTGTGACCCTGATTTAGGTTCCCATCCCCCTAGGCGAATTCTTGACCCCCCTACCTAACATATTCCTTTTGTAGAGAACTTGCAACAAGTACACCTAGTCATATCCTCATTGATGCATAGCTTAGTGCAACACAGTACCTTTGTTGCACTATCTCGGTAGGAGGTTCCTACAAGTGACATTGATAAAGCATTTGGAGCTTCAACATGCACATGAGAGTACAATGAGGAGAGGGAATATGGAGATAACATTCTTCCATGTAAAAATCATAGATTCTCAAGTTGCAAGAAGACACGAACTAGGTCTATATAGACCAGTGGACAACATAGCTTCATGGAGGAGGTTAGTACTTAACCCTCTCTATGTTCTTCATCATTATATATTTATTTTGTATTTTGTTTATATATATATATATTATTGTATGTTGTTTTGGAGTTGTTTCCTCTCAACAATAGGCCCTCTACGCCTATGGATGCATTAGTTCCTAGCCCCACCATTGATGCAACACTAAAGGAAGCATGTTCATTGGGTGTACTGTACACATAGGTATGTATCACATTTGATACATTCAACATAGTCATTTATTTATTTTATGACATCCTCAAATTTTTTATATGTTCTCTTGTTTCTACAAGATTTAACACCAGTCAATCTTGGGTATTGTCCATCTGGGATGGACAAGTCACTAGCATCACATGTATCGTGTGTAGAGTTAAATATCGTATAATTCTCAAATTTGTTTTGTTGATGTTTTTAATTTTTACTATTTGGTTCTAATATTTCAATTGTGTTCATATGTATCCAGGTCTTCGATATATTTGGTAGGTATAGTAGTATTGCACCCCTTGGGAACCTAGGTGTTTCTTTTGGGTTTACTTTCTCTGAACTTAGGGTGTCAGAATAACTTGTACAACCTGTGAGGGTCCATCAAAACCCACTTGTCTACCACCCTCACCAACCACCACTTTTGGCCCCATCGATAGAGACTGCCACAATAGAGGTTGTCTCGGAGTAGGTTGTACAACCTAGTGCTCCATCTTCCAGTGAATCTCCATAGATGAATGAGATATTCATAGTAAGATAATGCATTGATGATAATTTTTTGTGTTTAATGAATTTGTTTAATTGTCTTGACTTGATCCTTGTAACTGATGCGGGGTGGCATTATAGAGATTGGGGTTACGAAGGAGGGCAACACACTCACAATTGATAGTTTCATATGCAGTGGGTTTTCTTAGGTTAAATTACAAATTATTAATTTGTATCTCTATTAATTCATTGATGAAAAAATCTTATAAGATTATTTAGTCTTTGTGCAGTCTTTAGAGCGTCGAAGCATGCCCTGACCTAGAACCTTTCGAGGTGCATCTTCAAGCAAGAGAAGAAAAATAGATTTCTAGGATGCTTCTGAGGGAGGAGAGGGTGTAAATCGCCAATTATTGACCAACTATTGTCACTTTGTAGTCATGCCATGACATAGATGTTTTATGTTAGGGCACTTCTTTTCACATTGTATACTCGACAAAAGTTGTCATTCTCTAATAAATGTACAATTTAGATGATGTTGAGTATATATATATATATATATATATATACATTTCATGACACATTTTTTATGATTCTCATTGTTTCTACATTTGTTGTTGATGAATATATGAATTCCACAGTGTATGAATTGTATGTGTATTAATCCCTTGATTTTTTTATAAAGTGATTATAAAACTTGCATCACACATTAAGGAATATCTTATGGCGGAGATGATTGTTAAGTGCTAAATCTATAAGAAATTAATGGTTCTCAATTAGCATTGCTTGATAATCAACCATGTATCTCTACATCATCGATAGATCATTCCTTCTAAATTATTTGCATGAATGTTGTGGATACCCATATTCTAACTCACAACCAACAATATGTACACCCTCTTGAATTATCTCCATCTAAATCCAATGACAATCCACACTCAAATAGTGGTGACTTGAAAATATTGTGACCTTAAAAAAGGCATATTAAAATAATTTATTATAGAAATAAATTCTCTCATTTATCTTCTATATAATTGTAAATCACTTAACAATTTAAGCTCAATGTTATTTTCTAGGGAACACTCAATATTCCCCTCTTTCTATGCATGTCATATATAAAATCATTTAATTTATGTGTAACCCTTCATAAATGCCAAAAAGACTAGTCAAGGACTCATTAATGCACATGTTTCTTTAGATTGTGTAGTGCGTATATGTAAATTTTGTTAAACCCATCAATTATTAATAAAATTTATTCAATATTCCATGATGTCCACTAAACTTATTGATTTTGATCAATAGAATGAGAGAGTTCACATGGAAACTAGATCTTAGAATGGGTATTATTTTCCACCTAAAAATAAAGGTTTTGAGGTTACATTTCATGACACACTATAGAAAGTAATGCTATGATACCAAAATTCCTCCACTGAGACTTGAAACCATTATTTGTTTCCCTTCACCATCCATGAGAAATGGGGTGAGAGTATAGGAGAGAGGGGGAAGGATATATAGTGGGAGTGAGACTAACAACAAAGAGAGAGAGATAAAAAGGTGGTATATGTAGGATATAATGAGAGGAGATAGAATGTGAGGGAGGGACATAGATTGAGGGAAAATGGGGTAGAGAGAGAATGTGTGGATCTGAGAGGGCGGAAGAGAAAAAAAGAGAGGGGGGTTGGGAAAGGAATGTTTGAGTGTGTGATAGGGAGGGAGATGGAGAAAAAGAGAGTAGGTAGAGAAAGAGTGAGAGGAAGGGGGGCATACATAGTGGGGAGGGGTATATGTATGAGAGAGAGAGAGTGGAGAGATAGTGTGAGGGAGGGGGATAGAGAGAGAGGAGAGATAGTGTGAGGGAAGGTGAGAGAGAGAGAGGAAGGGAGGAATGGGTGGAGAGAGAGTGATAATGATTGTGAGAGGAAGAGAGGAGATAGAGGGAAAGGAGGTAGAGAAATATAAAGAGAGAAATGGGGGGAGAGTAGAGGAGAGAGTGGGAGGGGTATATAGTGATAATGAGACTAACAATGAGAGAGAGAAAGCATTAATGGATGTAGGAGAGAAAGAGAGGAGAGATAGTGGGAGGGAGGGGGAGATATAGAGAGAGAAGGGTGGTACAAAGAGAATGTGTGAGTGTGAGAGGAAGGGAAGAGTAAGAAAGAGAGGGGGGATGGAAAAAGAGTGTTTGAGTGTTTGAGAGGGAGGGAGAGGGAGACAAAGAGAGTGGGTAGAGAGAGTGTGAGAGGAACGGGGGAGATAAAGTTGGGAGGGGTAGATGTATGAGAGAGAGAGTAGATAGATAGTGAGAGGGAGGAGAGAGAGAGAGATAGGGAGGAGGGGGTGGAGAGAGAGTGATAATGGTTGTGAGAGGAAGGGGGGAGATAGAGGGAAGGGAGGGTAAATATATATAGAGAGAGAAATGGGGGGAGAGTAGAGGAGAGAGAGAAAGAGGTGGTATATGTAGGAGAGGAAGAGGGGAGAAATAGTGGGAGGGAGGGGGAGAGATATAGGGAGGAGGGGGGTAGAGAGAGAATGTGTGAGTGTGAGAGGGGGGGGAAGAGAAAGAAAGAGAGGGGGGTTGGACAAGGGCATGATGGAGAGAGAGTTAAACTGATTGTGAGAAGAGAGATAATGAGAGGGAGTGGGAGAGAGAGAGAGGGAGGGAAGAAGGAGTGGAGAGAGAGTGAGATTGATTGTGAGAGGAAGGGGGGAGATAGAGGCAAAGACGATTATAGAGATATAAATATATTAATGAGGGATAGAAAGTGTGTGTGAGATAATTGGGAGGAAGATAGAGGTAGAAAAAGAGGGGAGGTAGAGAGAGGTAGACAAAGGATGGAGGTAGAGAGTGAGTGTGCTAATGTGTGGGAGGAAGAGAGAGGAAGACATGGAGGGGGGATAGAAAATGTGTGTGAGAGAGTGTGGGAGGGAGATAAACAAAGACATAGAGGGGAGATATAAAGTGTGTGTGAAAGAGTGTGGGAGGGAGAGATAGGTAGACAAAGAGAGGAGGTCGAGAGTGAGTGTGTTAGAGTGTGGGAGTAAGAGAGATGAATAGTGAGAGGAATTGAATAATAGAGGGAGACATAGAATGGGGGTAACAAGAGAATGTGAGGAAGGGGGGATATAAAGGGATACAAAGAGGGGGAATATATAGAGAAAGAGGGGTAGAGACAATGAGAATGAGACTAACAACGAAGATATAGAGAAAGGGTGGAATAGAGGTGGAAGAAAGAGGGGAGTGAGAGAAAAAAGGGTAGAGAGAGAGAGGGTGGGGATAGAGAAGGAGTGGGTCTGAAAGCATGAGGCATGTCGAGATAAGTTATGGATATAGGTATTACCATTCCTTGTGATGTCTAAATCTTTCCATGTCTACGTTTTACCATGTATAGGAGTGTGAGAGAGAAAGAGCAAGACAGAAAGGAGGAGTAGAGAGGGAGAGTGAAAGTGAGATAGAGAAGGGGGAGTTGATGTAGGAGAGGGAGGACATAGATAAATAAGGAAGGAAATGATTTTTAGGAGCCTGTGCATGCTCCTAGAGCATGTACGTGCTTTCTTAAATTCAATTTTTTTGGGCAGGATGGACAAGGTGTATGTTGACTTGGTTGGATTGGATTTAGGTTTGGGGTGACAAACCTAGTAGTTTGGTCTGCAAATTCATAAAAAACCTCCATTTTTGTGAATACCCCTCTATATATTTGTCTTTGACGTTATTTTTCTATAGGCTAAACAATTCAGTTGTTGAAAACATTAGAGACATAGATCGAGTCGGCTATGCATATTTCAAATATACAATTTGTTTTTAAATTTATTATTGTTTACTATTTTTAATCTGTTTCTGTCTTCACATGTATCAAAATCCTAGAATACATACCTCTCTTATTTATGATATAACCTTTTCTCGGCTTAACCATTTCTCAAATGCGTTATATCTGGTAGAAGAGGAGACTGATACCTACAATCTAAAATAATAATAAAATGTTTTGATCATTTTAAGATCCTTTTATCCTATATGAAAAAAAGACATTGTAATTTTAGGAGTATGTCGACTTTGATAATTTTAAAAAACTATAAAATTAATATTGGAAATTTCCAAAAAATACAGGGAACAAGAAAAACAAGTTCTCTACAATTATGCAATTTTTTGGAATGAAATTACATCATTAATACACTCAACACCTGCATGAACAAAAACATATGCCTTATATTTTGTTGGGAAAATAAGATACCATTGTTAGACAAAATCAAATTTTGCCTAGTTATTCACAATGTCTATGAATAGCAATTATATATCTGAAAAGACAATTCAATTTCCTATGTTTCATATTCTTACACCATATTCAACTTCATTGTATAAGTACCTTGAATAATCCCTCCAAGTTAGTATATTGTTGTCTTTTTAGGTTTGCATTCCCATTAATGCATCATGAG
>SNQJ01S0114344.1:0-27147 GCA_010110895.2 Picea sitchensis
TCAACCTTGTATACTAAGGTCCATTCAAAATCACACATTCACATCTTTGAGTTTGCCACAGTTCTTGGCCAGCATAATTATTTTTACAGACTAGGGGAAATAGGGTGTTACATTGAGTCTAAATGTTTTTGAAATATGGAAGCCTTAGAAGAAACAACGAAGAAGCACAACATCAACCTTGATTCTTCTTCTTATACCTCTTCTTCTCATGGACAAACACTTTCTTCTTCTGGTTTTTCATTCAATGCAACTTCTACGTCTTCTTCTTATGAGTGGCTTATTGATTATGAAACATCTTATCATCTGGCTAAGGATAAAGTTTTTTTTTTCTCTTAATGAATGTAACACCAAACAAATATTTGTTGGTGACGATATATCTCCTAGTGTTGTAGGATTTGGAACAGTTCAGGTATACAATTGTCATTTTAATTATGTATTATGTGTTCCAAGTCTTTTCTGCAACCTTATATTATTGTGTCATATCACTCATTTAGGTGAAGGTAAAAATGTAGAGTTTTCACCTCACCAAATTTTAATGAAGGATTTAAAATATCCTAAGCATGTCCTAGCAACTGGAATTGTTGGTGATATTACCAAGATGTACAAATTTGACAACTTTGGGTCATCATTGTTTCCATCATTTTTTTTTCTCATAATGATGACTTGAGTAAAATTTGGCATGAGTGGTATGGTCATCTAAATTGTCACTCATTGCAGAAACCATGTAGTCAACATATGGTGACCGACCTTCCTATCATTTCTTGCAAAATATGGTGTTTGTGTTGGTTGTGTTCTCGACAAACATCATCACGAAAGTTTTGCAAAACATGCCTCTTGGCCCACCTCTGCCCATTTGTAGATTTTTCACAATGATTTGTGTGGTCCTCTTTCATCTCCTTATTTTTCTGGGTGCAAGTACTTCTTAACTTTCATTGATTACTTCTACATGCACACTTGGGTTTACTTCTTAAAACTTAAGAGTGAATTTTTTGACAAGTTTTTGTCCTACGAGGCCCTTGTATAAAATTTATTTGGATATCAACTTCAAAGGTTAAGAATAGACAGTGGAGACGAATATGTGAGAAAAAAATTTACAAGATGATGCACTGCACATGGAATTCAAATGCAACATATTGATCCATATACACCACAACAAAATGGTTTTGTTTAGAGAAATAATCACACATTGAAAGAAATGGATAATTGTATGATCCAATCTAATGGATTAAGTCTTATGTTCCTATTCTAGTTTCTTCATCAGATGATGAAAATGAGGATGAAATAATACCTCCACCTACTCACCTTCCTCCAAATGAGTCATTGAACATGAACATGCATTAGTACCACTGCTTACTAGATGGGTTCGTTCAACACAAGAAGTAGTTGGTGATCTTGTTGATTATCCTATATATTAGCATCAAACATATTCACAGTTCTAGCGAGCCTCCTCTCTTTGGGATCAAGCTTCAAAGAATCATGATCTAGACACATTTACATAAGATTCTAGACATCCATATTGGGACACAACAATGAATGAAAAATATCGTTCCTTATGTTGATTATTTGGGTTGGTTTTCATTGATGTCAACCCTTAAAGAAAGTCTGGTAGCACAAAGGTTTGGGTAATGGACCTAAGTTTTTTTGATGTATAATGATATGTGTTTTAATATATTTTAAGGTAATACTATTCTAGATGGATAGTACATGTCATGCCATATCCGGTGGTATGTGGAAAGTCACATAAATCATGGTTAGAGAGTTATGGCCATGTGAAGTTGGAGAACCCTCATGAGTCATCTTGAAGCCCCAAAAGGTCAAAGTAGTCAAAGTGGTTGCAAAGAAGAAATTATTTAAACAATAAAGTTAATGGAGAAATTACTAAGTGGACAAGTGGTTAGAAGTGGGTTAGCCCTAAAATAAGGAAAGTGGTTAGAAGTGGGTTAGCCCTAAAATAAGGAAAGTGGTTAGAAGGTAACCCCTTGAGGANTACATAAAAGTATAAATAAGAGGCAAGGGTCTCTCATTTTAAACACACTTGAGAATATTGAATATCTACAAGTGACTGAGGTAACCAAAGGATATCTAAGGAGAATTTCATAGGAAAGGTGAAGTAAAGAAAGTCAAAATTCAAGGGAGGATAAATTCTTTTGATGATGCTTTCTAAGGTATGTTATTTATAGGTCATCTCACCATTTTCACAATAAATTTTTTTATAGAATGATTCGAACCTCTAAATATGGAGGCCGTTGATGAAACATATCCAAGTAGCTATGATAAATATTTCAGCTTGTGGGTCGTTGTATTTTTGGATTTGCACTCTGTGGAAAATAGGGTTTGTGACTAGTCCTAAAACTAGTCTAAAACAGGTGTTTCAGGTAAAAACGCCATAACTGATTCATAATAGATCCAAATTAAGTAAGAACAAATGAATTGGTTAGAGTACAGTCTGTAGTATTATGTGTACCATTTTCAGATCCATACAACAAACATTCCGTGCGGGGCATGCTCTATAAGTTCACTCTCTAGAATAAGCCAAAATTCAACAAGGTATGTCATTTTTTCTATAACTCCTTTTATGAGAGGTTCCGAATTGTGAAACCTGGAGGAATTGCATAAAAGACACTGAAGAAAATTGTGTACTATTTTTAGATCTTTATTCATCACAGGTACATAGTTATGATTATTTCAAGTTAGGGTTGTTGACTAATCCAAAATTAGTCACGTGAGACTAAAGTAAAGTTTGATGAAAAAGATAGTCTCATGGCGTTCATGGCGTTCTTGTACTTGATGTTGATCATGGAGTTCTTGTACTTGGAATTGGACTTTCATAAAATATCATAAACCTATTGGAGGATGCGCTAGATCCTCTCAATGAAACATGAGGCTTTGTCAGCTTCATTTGGAGCAGGTGATGAATCGGTCAGGATGGCCACAATAGGTAGTGAAACATCCATGGGACCCAATGGTTGGAAGCCCAACCCGACCTGAAAGGGGATATGGATGGTTGAGCTATCTAGGGCTCTATTGTAGTTATGTTTAACATAGGGAAGACTCTCATCCCATATGCGAGGGTGATTGGAATTGTACATGCGTAGGATATTCACTATCATATGATTGACGACCTCAGTTTGGCCATCTGTCAGGGGGTGGAAGGCAGTGGACTTGGTGATATTGGCGTGCATCAGTGACCAAAGGCTCAACCAGAATGTATTGAGGAACCGACTGTCCTGATATGAGATAATGGTTTATGGGATTCCAAAATGTACCTAGACTCGTTCAAAGAAGAGCTTGGCAATGAATTTTGTTGTGATGCTCTTCTTGTAGGCAACCATGATCACCATCTTGGAAAAGAGATGAACAACCATAAAGACACAGTCATTTCCCCTCTTAGTGGATAGAAGGAATGACATGTAGTCCATTGAGATGGATTCCCATGGCCTATCAGGAGTAGGCAGGGGGGTGTACAGGCCATGTTTCTTAGTGGTCTCTTTGACAATAACACAGGTAGTGTAGGACCTGATATACTTGCCGACATATTGTCTAAGTTTTGGTCAGTAGAAACGTTTTTGCAGTACTGCCACTATATTTTCAATGCCGAAGTGTCCTGCCACCCGACTGTAGTGGGCTTCCCAAATCAGCTTCGCTCACTCGCTTGATGGAATGCGGAGATGGCCCAGTTGACACAATATCCCATCCTGAAGATGGAAATTAGTGACAACTGATTTTGCACCCAACATTGATATGTGGTGGCGAAGTCAGGGTCTGTCTCATAGAGGTTGAGCCATCCGAAGGTATCGTGGCCGTAAGATTCTAGCACCATGGTGAGTGTCGCGACTGGAGGTCGGATGAGGAAATCAACGAATCGGTTGGTAATGCATTTTTTATACTTGATGTTGAGGTGGAACTGTTGCAAGTATGTGGACCACTTCTAATGGCGATCATTCTGCAATTTGCCTTGTGTCTATATGAACTGCAATGGTTTATGATCTGTGTGGATGATTGTCTCCTTCCTAAGAATGTAATGTAATGTCTCCATTGGCGGCATGATTTCACAACGGAGTACATTTCTTTGTCGTAAGTAGGGTACTTAAGTAAAACATCTGATAGTGTCTCACTATGATAGGACATGGGGTGGTCATGTTAAGTGAGAACTATGCCCACAACATAGTCTGAAGCATTTGTCTCAATATTAAAGGGTTGTTGCAGGTCCAGTAATGAAAGTACTGGGGGTGAGCACAAGCAATGATTTAAATCATTGAACGCTTGTTGTTGGGATAGGGTCCACACGAAGTTTTCCTTACCACCACCCCTGGTTACTTGGCTGAGGGCCCATGCAATATGGGAGAATCCCAACATGAACCTACGATAGAAATTGGCAAGGCCTAAGAAGCTCTGAAGCTCAGTGAGTGTGGTTGGGGTTGGCCAGTCAGGGATGACCTGGATCTTGGTTGGATCCATATGCAAACCATGTTGATCGACGATGTAGCCTAGTTATTGGACCATGTCCGTGCCGAAGGAGTATTTTTCCAAGTTTGCAAATAACTTGTGTTTCCGCGGGGTGTGAAGAACTTACTGAAAATGTTGTAAGTGTTCTGCCCAAGTCTTGTTGTAGATGAGGATGTCATCCAGATACACCACTAAAAAGGTATTGGTGAAAGGTTGCAGGATATCATCCATCATCCTCATGAAATTTGTTGGAGAATTTGTCAAACCAAAGAGCATGACCAACCATTCAAAAAGACCTTCTTTTGACTTGAAGGCAATCTTCCATACATTTGTTTGTTCTATGGGGACCTAGTGGTAGCCAGACTTCATATCAATCTTACTGAAGTATTTTTCCCCCTTGAGTTGATCAAGGATATTGTCAATTCAGGGAATCGGGTATTGGTTCCTGACTGTGATTTTATTTAGGGTTTGGTAATCAATGCAGAGTCACGAGGTCCCATCTTTCTTCTGCACCATAATGATTGGGCTCCCACAAAGTGATGAGATGGGATGGATGTGCCCCTTGTGGAGTAGTTATTTGATCTGTCACTTGATCTCCTCATTCTCTAAAATAGAGAGGCGGTATACTGACACATTGGGAAGCAGTGTGCCAGGGGTCATATTGATGGGATGCTTGACATGACAGTGTAGAGGTACCCCGATAGGTGAAGATAAGATATATTTGTATTCTTCCACAACCTTGTCCACTTGCTTCTGATGTGTGGATAGGTCAACCATGGAGGCCTTGGATGTGGCCACAATCTTTCACTCACTCTGAGAGCGAATCACAAAGAAGACAAACTTATCGGTCCGAGAGATGACCTTCTTGCATTGCTTGGAAGAGATCAAGAAAATAACACTAGGTGGGACTGCCTCGGCTATCCTGTATAGTTTCCTGTTCAAAGTAATAATAACATTGTGAGGCCTAGACTCATATACAACATGAAATTTCCATAAATAAGTTTGTCCCAAAACAACTTTACAAACTTGGAGAGGAGCAACATCACAAAAAACCTTGTCTTTGAAGAGCTTGATGTCGTACGACATGCGACACTGTTGGATGACGTGGAGATCACTTCCTTGGAGGAGCCATCCAATGGTGTAGGGTTGCGGGTGCGGCGTTGTTGACAGAGCTAGCCACTTGATGACCTCTTTTGAGACGAGGTTCTTCTGGCTACTGCTATCAATGATAAAGTGCAGTGGGGTGCCTTTTACCCACATATGTGAATGAAAGAGGCACTCTCATTCTTCTGGCTCGTCTGGTTCACCGCGATGGACCTTGGTGGTAGAAAAAGTGGCACTGTGTTCCACGTCAATGATATGTCTCCTCCTTTCTAGTTCTGACTTAGATTCGGAACCCGCATCTAATTTAGAGGCTTTCACCTCAACCACCAACGATTGCTTGGAGCAACAATCAACAATGTTATTCCAGGGGCTCTTATGGAAGTCGCATCACTTCTTGGTAACTTTATTTGTCTTTCCAGTGTCCTTTTCTTACGGCCTAGACTGGTTGTCCTAAGGTTGTCCGTCTTTTCTCTTTCCTTTGTTCTACGGGTTGGGGCTTCCCTTTACTTGCTTCTGATGTGAGGGGTTCCTAGGTTCAAATTTCCACGTCTTTTGTTTAATATTTTTCTCAATTTTGATGGCATATCGATAGGCCGCACCCAAGTATGATATGCCCAAAAACTCCATTTTAGACTGGATGTATCTATGCAGACCACCGCGATACTTGAGCTCCAGATGTCGTTCATAATATTTGATACCCATCTTGGTGCGCAATGATCCATATTTTATGAGCAGAACGAAATGAATACAGATTATTAAAATATGCTTAACACAAAATAACGGATATATAGTAAAATTGGTTTTCTATTCAATAAGGAAATACGCTGAAACTGTAAAATGCAGCGAAAAACAAGCTTATTGGAATGGTGGCGGCTTATCTCTAAGAAGAGATGTGATGGTTGTGATCATTCACAAGAAGATGGTTACAATGAGGCTTTGAAGGCCTTTTACAATAAACAATAATGTCAAAAACTCTAGACATCCAAAAACCTAACCCTAGGAGATAAATCGCCAAAAGTCACGTGGGCCCCGTTTGGGTAAGTTAGTACATCAACTTCCCAGGGTTGTAACTTTTGCATACGATCTTTGTTTTAGGCACATGATAGCCTGTTGGAAAGGTCTAACTGAGAAGAAACAATTTCAACTATCCTAGGTCAGTGCCTCCAATAGTCACTAAGGCCCCAAATGCCCAAAAAACGCCGTTTAGGGCCTCAAAACAACCTCAGAAGTTTGGAACCCAAAAAACTGTTTTTCGAGCCAGTGGAGTAGGTGGGTGGCCACCGATATCCACCTGGATGAATCCTCCCTCCTTAGAATTCAATGGTCTACATTGCGTTGAGTTCCCCGATCAGATGAGGAATTTTATGCTGAATTTGGCCCTGAGTGAGTCACTTGCCTTGGTGCAGGAGCTTCCCTGCTTTGATGACTCGATAAAACTAGATCCTTTGTTGTAGAGTGACCTTGATCTGTGTGTCCACAATCTGATCATTGGATTCCTGTTGCATGCAATTAGGGTTGATATTTGTTGGTGTCAACTACTCTGCTATCTCCGAGGTGTCCAATAATGGTGGGAAATATGGTCGAAGGAGAGCCACGTTGAAGACTGGATGCAAACCAAGGAAGGGGGGAATGTTGAGCTCAAAAGAATTTTCACCCACAACCTTGGTGATGGTGTACGTCCCATAACGGAGTGGGATAAGCTTTTGATGGGGCCCTGTAAGGCGTTCTTTATGCAAATGCAACTAAACTTTTCTTCCCACCCGAAACTTATGTGGCACCCGATGTTGATTATGGCGTTGCCTGTACTTGGCATTAGAATTCTGTAGAATATCCTGAAACTGTTGGCGGATGTGCTGGATCCTCTCAAGGAACCGGGTGGCTTTGTCAGCTTTTGGTGGAGCAGGGGATGAGTCGGTCAAGGTGGTCGCCAAGGGTAGTGAAACATCCATGGGGCCCAATGGTTGGAATCCCAACCCCACCTGAAAGGGATTGTGTCCAATTGAGCTATGCAGGGATCAGTTATAGCTATGTTGTACATAGGGAAGACTCTCATCCCATGTACGGGGGTGTTTTGAATTGTACATGTGCAGGATATGTACAACCATTTGATTGAAGAACTCAGTTTGGCCATCTTTCTAGGGGTGGAAGGCAGTGGATTTGGTGAGCTTGGTATCCAACAATGACCAGAGGCTCGACCAGAATGAGATGAGGAACCGACTTTCATGGTCTGAGATAATGGTTTGTGGGATCTCAAAATGTACCCATACTCATTCAAATAAGAGCTTGGCAGTGGCCTCTACTGTGATGTTCTTCCTGCAGGCGGCTAGAATCGCCATCTTGGAAAAGAGATCAACAACCACAAAAACATAGTCATTTACCCTCTTGGTGGACGGTAGGCCCGACATGTAGTCGATTGAGATGGATTCCCACTACATGTTAGGAGTAGGAAGAGGGGTGTACATGCCTTGTTTATTAGTGTTCAGTTTGGAAATAACGTAGGCGATGTAGGACCTGATATACTTGCTGACATCTTGTCAAAGTTTTGGCCAGTAAAAATGTTTCCGCAACACTGCCACTGTCTTTTCAACGCCAAAGTGTCCTGCCACCCGACTGTAGTGAGCTTCCCAAATAAGATTTGCACACTCGCTTGATGGAACACAACGATAACCTAGATAGCACAACATCCCATCCTGAAGATGGAAATTAGTGACCATTGAGTTGGAACCCAACATTTGGTAGGTGGTGAAGAAGTCAGGGTCTGTCTCGTAGAGGTGGGGCCATCTGGAGGTCTCATGGCCGCAAGAGTCTAGCACCGTGGTGAGTTATGAGACTGGAGGATGGATGATGCAGCAAACAAATCGATTGTTACTTCCTATTTTATACTTGATGTTGAGGTGGAACTGTTGTAAGTATGTTGACTACTTCTGACGGTGGTCATTTTGGAATTTACCTTAGGTCTACATGAACTATAGTGGCTTGTGATCAGTGTGCATGATTGTCTCCTTCCCAAGAATGTAATGTCTCCACAAACGACAGGATTACACAATGGAGTATATTTCTTTGTCATAAGTAGGGTACTTACAAACAACATATGATAGTGTCTCACTATGATATGCCACGGGGTGGTCGTGTTGAGTGAGAACGACGCCCATAGG
This sequence comes from Picea sitchensis, assembly GCA_010110895.2. Taxonomy (NCBI): domain Eukaryota; kingdom Viridiplantae; phylum Streptophyta; class Pinopsida; order Pinales; family Pinaceae; genus Picea; species Picea sitchensis. Next base: position 8,706 of record SNQJ01S0114344.1, read on the forward strand.
ATAGTCTGAAGCATCTGTCTTGATCTCAAAGGGATGTTGCAGGTTCGATAATGAAAGTACTGGGGATGATCACACACGCAACTTCAAGTCATCGAAGGATTGTTTTTGGGACAGGCCCCACAAATTTTTTTCCTTACCTTCACCCCTGGTTACTTAGCTGAGGGCCCATGCAATATGAGAGAATCCCAATACGAACCTGTGATAGAAATTGGCAAGGCCCAAGAAGCTCTGAAGTTCAATGAGTGTGGTTGGGCCTGGACAGTCACACATGACCTCGGTCTTTGCTAGATCCACATGCACACCATGTTGATCAATGATGTAGCTTAAGTAATGGACCTTGTCCATGCTGAAGGAGAATTTTTCCAATTTTTCATATAGTTTGTGTTGCTGCAGGGTGTGCAAAACCTGTTGAATATGCTGCAAGTGTTCTTCCCAAGTCTTTTTGTGGATGAGGATGTCATCCAGATACACCACTACAAAATTATTGGTGAAAGGTCGTAGGATATTCTCCATCATCCTCATAAAAGTTGTTGGAGAATTTTTCAAACCAAAGGGCATGACCAACCATTCAAAAAGACCTTCTTTTGACTTGAAGGAAGTCTTCGATACATCTATCTGTTCTATTGGGACATGGTGGTAGCTAGAATTCAGATTAATCTTACTGAAGTATTTGGCCCCCGTGAGTTGATCAAGGAGGTATTCGATTCATGGAATCGGGTACCGGTTTCTGACTATGATTTTATTCAGAGCCTAGTAATCAATGCAAAGTCCCCAGGTCCCATCTTTCTTCTGCACCAACACGGTTGGGCTCCCACAAGGTGATGAGTTGGGATGGATTTTCCCCTTGTGGAGTTGTTCTTGGATCTGACTCTTGGATATGCCTCTTGATCTCCTCATTTTCTAACAGAGAGTGAAGATAGACTGGCCCACTGGGTAGCGGTGCGCCTGGGGTCAGATTGATGGGATGCTTGACCTGGCAGTGCAGAGGTAACCCAGTAGGAGAGGAGAAGATATCTGAGTATTATTCCATGAACTTATCCACTTTCTTCTGTTGTGTGGAGATATCGGTCACAGAGGCCTTGGATATAGCTGCGATATTTCTCTCACTCTGAGAGAGAATCACGAAGAAGACAAATTTCCTAGTGTGAGAGATGATATTCCTACATTGCTTGGTAGGGATCAAGGAAATAACACTAGGAGGGACTGCCTCGAGTATCCTGTACAATTTTCCATTCAAAGTAATAATGGCACTACAAGGACTAGACTGATATACAACATGACGTTTTCATAAATAAGGTTGGCCCAAAAGAATATTACAAACTTTGAGAGGAGAAACATCACACAATACCTCATCTTTGAAGGGCTTGATGTCGTATGATAGTCGACACTATTGGCTGACGCAGAGATCACTTCCTTGGCGGAGCCATCCAATGGTGTAGGGTTATGGGTGCGGTGTTGTTGGCAGGTCCAACCACTTGACGAACTCTACTAAGATGAGGTTCTTCTGGCTACCACTTTCAATGATGAAGTGCGGCAGGGTGCCTTTTACCCACATCTATGAATGGAAGATGTGCTCTCCTTCTTCTGGCTCATCTGGTTCACCAGGCTGGAGCTTGGTGGTAGCAATGGTGGCACTGGGTTCCGCGTCAATGATCCATATTCCCCTTTCTGTTTCTGACTCAGAGTCAGAACCCACATCTGATTCAAAGGCTTTAACTTCGGCCACCAATGAATGTTTTGAGCGGTAGTCAATAGTGTTATGCCAATGGATCTTATGGAAGTCACACCACTTCCCGATATCTTTCTTTGTCTTTTCGGTGTCCTTATTTGCTTGCTGCTTGGACTGGTTGTCCTGATACTTTCCATCTTTTCTCTATCCTTTGTGTTGTGGGTTGGGGCCACCCTTTCCTGGATTTTGTTGTGAGGGGTTCCCAGGCCCAAATTGTCGCGTCTTTTGTTTGATCTTTTGCTCAATTTTGACAGTATATCGGTAGGTCGCGCCCAAATATGAGATGTCCAGAAATTCCATTTCAGTCTGGATGTATCTATGCAGAGCACCAGATTTTTCTCTGAATATTTGATACCCAAGCTTGGTGCGCAAGGTATGGAAGATATTTGTGAACTTTGGCACTGCTTGGTCTCTTTCTTACCGCACTGTGGTCCATTTGGTATATAAGTCATCCTTAGGTGTCCGTGACTATAAATAATGAGGTTTCCTCTGTTTCCTTTTGCTCACAGAAAGTTTCCCACCAATATTTGACATGGGAAATGACTTTGAGGAGCACAAAAGTAATATTTTCTCTATTCGAAAAGTTATGGACAGAAAAATACCCTTCTAGTAGATTCAACCACTTCTCTACAAAATTTGTTTCTATCTAACCTTCAAATATAGGGATATCGAAGTTGATTTGAACCTTGAAAGGGGCAGTGCCTCCGCTCAAGGAAGATGCGTCGCCTATTGATAGTCACCGAAGGATTTGCACGAAACTATCCATCATCTTATTCCCCTATTGCGTGAGGGATTCCTCAAACAAAATTTTGAAAGGATCTCCTATCCCATCATATTTATTTTCTCCCGCCATGAGAGGTCACTTGGGTGTGCGAGATATTTTGTCCTCAAGAGAAACCAACTCCAGACCCAATTCTTTGTACCCTGACCTTGTTGGGGACATGCATTAATACGACAAGGAGCAGACCGCTCCGATACCACTGATCCAGATTTTATGAGAAGAACTAAATGAATACATATTATTATAAGATGATTAACAAAAAATGTCAGAGATACAGTAAAATTGGTTTTCTATTCAATAAGGAAATAAGATGAAACTATAAAATGCAGCGGAAAAAAAGCTTGCTGGAATGGTGGCGGCTTATCTATGAGAAAAGATGTGACGGCTGTGCTCATTCATAATAAGATGGTTACAATGAGGCTCTTAAGGCCTTTTACAATAAACATGAATGTCATAAACCCTAGACATCCAAAAACCTAACCCTAGGAGACGAAGCACCAAAATTCATGTGGGCCCCGTTTGGGTAAGTTAGTACATCAACTTCCCGGGGTCGTAATGTTTGCATACAATCTTTGTTTTAGGCGCACGATATCCCATTGTAAAGGTCTAACCGAGAAGAAAAATTTTCAACTGGCCCAGGTTAATGCATCTAGCAGTCACATGGGCCCCAAATCCCCAAAAAGCGTCATTTAGGGCCTCAAAACGGCCTCATAAGTTTGGAACCCAAAAAACTATCGAAAAATTGCCCAGGTGGAATTTTTTTTTTTGAGCTAGTGGAATAGGTGGGTCGCCACTGATATCCACCTGGATCATGCAAGGTATGGAAGATATTTGTGAACTCTGACATTGCTTGGTCTCTTTCCTATCGTAGTGTGGTCCATTTTGTATACAGGTCGTCATAACTTCCGACATGGTAGCATTGTTCCTTGATAGCATCCCTGAAGGACTCCCATGTGACCGCGACTGTAAATAATAAGGGTTCCTTTGTTTCCTTTTTTCTCATAGAAATTCTCCCACCAATATTTGACATGGGGGACGGCTTTGAGGAGTGCAAACGTAATATTTTCTATATTCGAAAAGTTATGGACTGAAAAATACCCTTCTAGCATATTTAACCATTTGTCTATAGCATTTGTGTCTATCTGACCTTCAAATATGGGAATATCAAAGTTGATTTGTACCTTGAATGGGGCAACGTCTCCATTTGAGGAAGATGTGTCACTTGTTGGTAGCCACCGAACGATTTGCACAAAACTATCCATCATTTCATTCCTTTGTTGTGTGAGGGCTTCCTCGAGCAACATTTTGAAAGCATCTCATGTCCAATCATCTTTCTTTTCTCCCACCATGAGAGGTTGCTTGGGCATGTGAGATATTTTTTCCTCAAGAGAAACAATCTTGAGAACCAATTATTTGTACCCTGACCTCGTCAGGGACATGCATTAAGAACGAAAAGGTGCAGACTGCTCTGATACCACTAATCCGCATTTTATGAGCAGAACGAAAATGAATACAGATTATTATTATTCTTAACACAGAGACACAAGAATAATAGAGATACAATAATATAGATACAGTAAAACTATTTCTATTCAATAAGAAAATGTGTTGAAACCGTAAAATGCAGCAAAAAACAAGCTTGCTAGAATGGTGGTGGGTTATCTCTGAGAAGAGATGTGACGGTTGCGCTCATTCGCAAGACGATGGTAACAATAAGGCTCTCCAAGCCTGTTTACTATAAAAAAGAATTCCAAAACCCTAGACATTCAAAAACCTAACCCTAGGAGATGAAGCGCCAAAATTCATGTGGGCCCCATTGGGGTGAGCTAGTACATCAACTTCTCAGGGTTGTAACTTTTGCATACGATCTCCATTTTAGGCGCACTATAGCCTGTTGGAAAGGTCTATCTGAGGAATACACATGTTTTCATCAGACTCCAAATTGACTTACAACCTAACTCTGGCGAGCCCAAAAAATGATGTTTAGGGCCTCAAAACAGCCCCGAAAGTCAGGGACCCGAAAACTATGAAAAAATTGCCAAATTGGAAAACTGCCAAAATGAGCCAGTTGTAATAGGTGGGAAGCCACCGACATCCATTTGGATCATGTATTTCTCAAATCCTTTTTTAAGGAGGCTCTATAATTAATTGGTGTACGTATTTTGGAAATCATCTTCTTTATATATTTTTATTCCATTTTAGATAAGATGAATAAAGTCTTATTATAAGTTAGATGCCTATTATAATCTCTTTATGACCATAAAATTATCTTATTTTTTAAATTACTATTTCCTTGACTCCAACATAATAGATATGTGCCATAAATTAAGTATACAATATTTTTAAAAATATACATAAGATATAAAATATGGGATAATCTATCTCCTCGAAGAGGATGAGACTTTCTTCCAAACTAATTCAAACCTTGTCTTTCTTTGTTGATCATGATACTTGCATATATGCATTAATCTTCCTTTTGAATCAATGAAGATATTTCAATTAAAAAACTTTCCTTACTCTTTTATAGCTAGGTGGACTATTTTCACAATTTCAGAATACCAATATTTACCTTCTTTAGTCACATCTATATTATTCCTATTAATATTTTTTTCTTCCATATTTGGACATATTAGGTAATGACCTAACTATATATTTATTTAGAGGGTGATTTCCATTTTCCTATGATAACTAAATGTCTCACCAACTTCATCTAGCATCTTTTTTGACAAAAAATGGAATCAAGGAATAACTACGTTTGGAAATTATGACTGCCCACTTAATTAATGCAAAATAATTGGAATAAAAGGGGCACTTTAGCTAGAATTGTTGCATGTATAACTGCAATAAAACATATTCTAACTAATATTGTTATATCTTGTACATTCCCTTATAGCATCAATGCTAGCAGTCATGATGTTTTCTAGCTTCTGGTGAATGTCATTTTCAAACTTTTACTTCATCTCACTTTCTAGTAAAGGCCAAGGATTCTATTTTTATTAATAGTTATTTATGAATGCTCATGCTTTTCATAGTTGATGTTGCAACTGCACTCCTCGGAGCAAGTCCGCTTCCTCAGGATCTTCCTCCACTCACGGCCCGAAGAACTCAAAGGTTCCTCTAATTCCCTATCGGGAATTTTCCTTACCCACAACAACTCTCCAAGTGATCTCCCTTAGTGATCGGGAAAATCAAAACTCGCAGCTTCGCAAGTTCACTGTCTATCTCTGGGCTCTCAAATCCTCGAGACCCGATGGCTAGTCAATGTTGACTTCTTCCCGTACCTATCGTGACTTCTTCTCTATCGCGATTTCGCAACTCGCAATGTCATGCACTTTGATTTGCCGACTCCCGGTACCCGATGCGCCGAATCTCTGATGCACACGTGTGAATTGACCTTTCCACACCCCGTCGCTTCGATTGGGATTTCAGAATTCACAGGATCGCGAATCCTAATGCCAAAGGATTCAGGACTTACCTTTTCCCGATCCCCGATATGGTATGCCACCTGTCCTCCACTAACCCTAACTGTGGCCCACACGACTCTTCCGTCGGGATATCGCGTTTTGCGATTCCAATGTGCAAGAGTTTCTTACCTTTGAAAACCCCGATTCTCCGAACCCCGAATTACTGGGATCTCCTGACACGCGTCCTCACTGATGGACGGTTCTGGGCTTGTCGGGATATCGCGTATCGCGATATCGCAATTCTCGTTGCAAACTTTTGGAGCTTCGCCTTGCGAATCCCCGATACACGATTCCACATGTAGATTTGACGACTCCTGTGGCACGGATCAACGGTTTCGCTCCTCTTGAGATTCAAACCCTCAGACGTTCTCACTGTAGCCTCCTTGGACCTCCATGAGATCCAACGCCCACGGAACTTCGCAAAATCTCCTCAAGGGATTTCGTCTGTCTGTTCTCCTTTCCTTAGCCCACCAAAATGACAACGGGTTCTTCTACAGAACTTGTCCACCTACTCGCTAACCTATAACACTTCTTGCAAGATTTCAAGGCACCAACTCCCTGTGCTTCCCTTGGTAATAAATCAAGGTTCTATACCTCCTAAGATTGTTCTCGACTCTCAAGTCCTTCGAAGAAATTCTTGCATGCACCCCTTGTGGTAAACCTTCAACGACACCTCAGTGTTGAAGTCTTTTGACTCTGCGCACTCTTGCAACAACAGTCTTCCGATATTCTGCTCAGAATTGCAACTCTGAGACTTATCTTGGCCTACGCACTCCTTGTACGACACTGTGCCTAACTGCACCTTCGAGGAAATGAGAACAAAATCTATCTCTAATTGAACCCTTCTGTCAACGCTCTCCTTGTGGACAATTCAACTGCACTCCTTGCAGGAACCCTCTGGCTCAATTAGAGAAACAATTGAAACTCATTCACTCACCCTCTCAGACTTCTGTTCAACCATGAAATCACATACACAACATATAAAAGCAAATGTATGACAGGAAGCAAACATTCATGAGCATAACATCAATACACAGAGAAATAACACAAACCATGAATTTGAATCAAAGTTTTCTTCTATTAATTCAAACGCCTGTACATGGGGTGTTCTTCACACAGTTCTCTGCTTGCTCTTCTGCTCTTCCTCTCTTCTATGCTCAGGCTAATGTTACAATGATACAATGAGGGTGTCTATATCCGTTTTCCCTCTTGGACTCTAAATATATCAAATCAAAGATTAATTTCCTATCTACCAGCATTAACTACACTAAATGTCGACTATATACCTAAGGACGAGAGCTTAAAGGCTCAAGGTCCATTACAATATACAAGTGCGCCATCTCTTAAATGACTCATTTAATATCTGCGCAACAGTTCCAAAGCATTTTCAAAATTGGTGCTGGCTTGTCCAGCTGTCCTCCGCTTCCACGTTGGCTCGCTTGATGTGCTGGCGATGCTCCTGCATCATACTCCTCGGCTTGAAAATATTCATGGGCTCCTTTCCATGAGCTCCTGCACGGTCTGTCCATGCTTTTGTATTTCTTATTCAGTCTCCCAGCTGGAATCTTCCACTGGGTGGCCCTTCCATTTGACCAGATACTCAAAGTATTCCTTTCTTTGGGTCTTCTTACCCACTCTCTTGTCCAGTATGCATTCCATCTGTGGCTTCTCTGCAACTGGCAATTGTTTCATCCACTGGATCACTGGTTCCTCAGTTCCAGTATCTGCTTCTCCAGCCCTGTATGGGTATAAATCTACGATATTGAATATCAGAGATATCCCGATGCCATTCGGTAACTCGATCTCATAAGCATTTTCTCCGAATTTTCTCAAGACCTTGCATGGCCCGATTTTCTTCATTTTCAATTTATTGTATGTTCCCCTCGGGAACCTTTCCTTTCTCAAGTATGCCAGAACTAGATCACCAACTTCAAACTAAAGTTGTCTCTGATGCTGATCCGCTCTGCGCTTGTACTCCTGACTTGATTTCAACAGTCACTCCTTCACCCTGCTGTGAAGTTCCTGCATCGCCTCAACGAATTCCTCTGCACTAACGCTGCTAGTAGCAGTCTATTCTGAATCCCTCAATTTAGAAACTCCCCTCGGCTGCACGCCATACACAATCTGAAATGGACTTCGGCCTGTGCTCCGATTTACTGAGTCGTTGTATGCGAACTCTGCCTGTGGCAATATGCTATCCCAGCTGCTATGGTGCTCTGTCACCAAGCTTCGGAGTAAGTCTCCTAGACTTCTGTTGACCACTTCCGTTTGTCCATTCGTCTGAGGATGATAAGCCGAACTAAATGCTATATTAGTTCCTATCTTCTTCCATAAGGTCCTCCAAAAATGCCCTATGAATTTAGTGTCTCTGTCCGAAACTATTCTTTTCGGCAGTCCATGAAGTCGAATGACCTCCTTAAAAAACAGATTTGCGATGTGTGTTGCATCGCTGGTCTTATGGCATGGGATAAAATGTGCCATCTTGGAAAACCTGTCCATGACCACAAAGACTGAATCAACACCTCTTTGTGTCTTTGGCAACCCCAATAAAAAATCCATGCTGATCGCCTCCCATGGCCTCTCTGGTATGGGTAATGGCTGATAAAAACCTGCATTCTTCTTTCTCCCCTTCAAATGCTGGAAAACTCTACATTTGTCAACAAATATCTTGACATATGCTCGCATTCCCGGCCAAAAGTATGACTCACTCAGTTTCGCGAATGTTTTGTCATGGCCAAAGTGTCCTGCTAATCCACCACTATGCTTCTCCTTTAACAAGTTCTCCCTCATGAAGCAATTCAGAATACACAGTTGATTGCCTCTGAACAACAATCCCTCCTGGATCATGTAGTCTATCCAAGGGATCCTATCTCTGAGAACTGGATTCTCAGCTGCTTCATACGCCTCTCCAAAATCTGCATCACCTGTGTACATATCCCTGAGATTATCAAAACCCAATGTTTTGACTCGAAATTCCTGCAACAACAAACACTTCCTTCTCAAAGCATCAGCCACTTTGTTAGCAGTACCCGAATTGTGTTTAATCACAAATGTGAAATTATGCATATACTCTACCCATTTAGCATGTTTCTGATTCAACTTCTCCTATTGAGTCACAAACTGCAATGCATGATTATCACTGTACAATACAAATTCTTTCGGGATCAAGTAATGCCTCCACTTCTTCAATGCCTGTATGATGGCATAGAATTCCTTATCATACGTGGAGTATTTCAACTTTGCCTCATTCATCTTCTCGCTGAAATATGCAACCGGTCTGTCTTCCTGACTCAAGACCGCTCCTATGGCAAACCCACTTGAGTCACATTTCACCTGAAATGTCTTCAAGAAATCCGGCAACACCAACACTGGTTGTTCCGTTATCTTCCACTTCAACAGATTGAAGCTCTTCTCAGCCTCTGCTGTCCAGTGAAAAGATTTATGTTGCTTCTTCACTGTATCCATCATTGCTGCGCTAATTCCACTGAAATTTTTGATGAATTTCCGGTAGAAACTAGCCAAACCATGGAAACTTCTCACCTCGAATATATTTCTCGGTGATGGCCAATTTTTGATCACTTCTACCTTATCCGGATCCATCCTTAACTCATTCTCCGAAATAAAAAAACCCCGATAAATGAGCTCTGTCTTCATGAATGAAGATTTCCTCATATTAATCAACAGCTTCTCCTGCTGTAGCTTCTTCATCACAATAGCCAAATGATTCAAATGTTCAGCCACTGATTTACTGTAAATTAGTATGTCATCCAGATACACAATGACAAATTTCCCGATGAAATCCCTCAGGACTTCATTCATCAATCTCATAAAGGTACTTGGTGCATTCGTCAAGACAAACGACATGACTAGCCATTCATACAAACCTTCGTTGGTTTTGAAGGCTGTCTTCCACTCATCACCTTATCTCATGCGAATTTGGTGGTATCCGCTTTTCAAATCTATCTTTGAAAAATACTTTGCCCCACTCAGGCAATCCATTAAATCATCCATTCTCGGCAATGGAAATCTGTACCTGATGGTTATTTTATTGATCGCTCTTGAGTCGGTACACATCCTCCAGCCTCCGTCTTTCTTTGGACTGAGCACTGTTGGAACAACACATAGACTCAAGCTTTCTCTGACCAATCCCTTGTCCAATAACTCCTGGACCTGTTTCTTAACCTCTTCATTTTCTTGCGGCGTCAACCTGTATGCGGATTTATTCGGCAAACTAGCTCCTGGTATGAGATCTATATGATGAATCACACTCCTCACCGGTGGCAAGGAACGAGGTAATTCGTCCACTATGATGTCAGCGAACTCTTCCAGCAGTTCCTGAATCTCTTCTGGTAGATCATCCACTCTTGTGCTAGTCAGAACAATTCTCGGCTTTCTGACTACAAAGAATTGTGGATCTTCCTTCTTCTTCACTTTCGTAAGAAGCTCCTTCCCACTCATGAGAAGTACTGTGTTGTTCACTTTCGGCTTCACCTCCTTATCCTTTATCGAAAGCAACATATGGGTTCTCCCATTCTTCTCTAGGGTATATGTGTTCACTCTCCCATCATGAATCACATTTCTGTCATATTGCCATGGTCTACCCAGCAATAGATGACAAACATCCATGGGAATAACATCACACAGAATCTTATCATTGTATCCACCTATTTTGAATTCAACCAAACATTGTTTAGTAACAGTTACCTGGTGTCCTTTTTGTAGCCACGAAACTCTGTATGGGCTTGGATGGTCAGTCGTCTCCAGCTCCAGCTTCTCTACCATCTCCGTAGATACGAGATTATTCGTGCTACCACTGTCTACAATGACCTTGCACACCCTGTCCTTGGTCTTGCAAGCTGTTCGGAAAAGTTTGGTCCTTTGGACTGAACTTTCCACCTCCTTCTCAGGTGTTAAAAGGACTTTTCACATCGTAAGCGATCTTCCGCCTTCAGTGTCTTCAGCCTCAACATCCCGCCTCCGTGCTTCGGTGATGTGAGCTTCTCCAATGTCATTCTTTTTCTCTGGACACTCATAAGACTTGTGCCCATTCTTTCCACATGGGAAGCATGTGATGACTCCACCTCTTCCTCTTCCTCTACCTCTGGTACGAGGAAAAGTGTTGTTGTCAGCATATCCTCTGCTTTGCTCTGTATGTTTTCCTCTCTGTTCAACATATGGTCCTCGCTGTGAGGTTCCACCTCTCTCAATCTTACCCTGAGGTTTCTTCCATTCCTCCTTGGGCTTCTGGTATTTTTCCTGGGCAACGGCTTTGCCTCTGGGCTGACTTCTGCCTCACCCTCGCTGACCTTGCTTACGACTCAGTTTCTCCTCTGCTTTCAGAGCCATCTGATAATAATCCTCCACCGTCCTGATGGTTACCATGCTCAGTTCATCCTGAATGTCGTATCTCAGACCATTCAGATATATGGCAACCTTCTCATCATCGCTCTCCCGATGACCTGCTCTGATGTTCAGTCGATAGAATTCCTCAGTGTATTATTTCACTGTCATCAACTTCTATCTCAGGTTCTGCATCCTCCTGAACATAGTAATTTGATAGTCTCTTGGGATGAACTTCACTTTCATCTTCGCGATCATTCGATCACAACTTTTGATCTTCTGCTTGCCTTTGCAGCGTCTGTCAGCTTGTAGATCGTCCCACCATAAGGCTGCATGTCCTTTCAGGCGTGTGACAGCGTGCTTGGCCTTCTTGTCTTCTTCGACATCTTCATAGTCGAAGTAAGTATCTAGAGATCTAATCCAATCTAGTAGCTCCTCTGCATCCAGATTCCCCTTGTAAACTGGAATGTCCATCTTTTCCTTTTCCCCCATTCTAGCAATAGCTTTAATTAGACGTTCATTCGCTGCATCCTCAGCTACAACTTCCTCCTCGCGTTCAGCTTCAACTTCATTAACGGAATCGCTGAAATCTCCCGCACTCACTGTGCGTCTTTGCACTGTATCCATGTCTTCGAGTCTAGCTCTGAGATCTCGCATTTGTCTCTCCATTTCTGGATTTGCTACTTGCCTGCCTCTTCTCCGCACATCCCTGTCCTCTGGATCAGGTGATTGCCTTTCTCTCCTGGGCAGCATGGCGAATTTATTTCTTCTCTTCCACGGAAAGTAAAGAGATATTCCTGCTCTGATACCACTTGATGTTGCAGCCACACTCCTCGGAGCACGTCTGCTTCCTCAGGATCTTCCTCCACTCACAGCCCGAAGAACTCAAAGGTTCCTCTAATTCCCTATCGGGAATTTTCCTTACCCACAACAACTCTCCAAGTGATCTCCCTTAGTGATCGGGAAAATCGGAACTCGCAGCTTCGCAAGTTCACTGTCTATCTCTGGGCTCTCAAATCCCTGATACCCGATGGCCAGTCAACGTTGACTTCTTCCCGTACCTATAGAGAATTCTTCTCTATCACGATTTCGTAACTCGCGATGTCGTGCACTTTGATTTTCCGACTCCCGGTACCCGATGTGCCGAATCTCCGATGCGCACGTGTGAATTGACCTTTCCACACCCTGTCGCTTCAATCGAGATTTTGGAATTTGTGGGATCACGAATCCTAATGCCAAAGGATTCGAAACTTACCTTTTCCCGATCCCCGATATGGTATGCCACCTGTCCTCCACTAACCCTGACTGTGGCCCACACGAATCTTCTGTCGGGATATTGCGTTTCGCGATTCCAATGTGCAAGAGTTTCTTACCTTTGAAAATCCCGATTCTCCGAACCCCGACTTACTGGGATCTCCTGACACACGTACTCACTGATGGAAGGTTCTGGGCTTGTCGGGATATCGCGTATCACGATATCGCAATTCTTGTTGCAAACTTTTGGAGCTTCGCCTTGCGAATCCTCGATACACGATTCCACGTGTAGATCCGACGACTCCTGTGGCACGGATCAACGGTTTCGCTCCTCCTGAGCTTCAAACCCTCGGACGTTCTCACTGTAGCCTCCTTGCACCTCCGTGAGATCCAACGCCCATGGAACTTCGCGAAATATCCTCAAGGGATTTCGTCTGTCCATTCTCCTTTCCTTAGCCCACCAAAATGACAACGGGTTCTTCTACAGAACTTGTCCGCCTGCTCGCTAACCTGTAACACTTCTTGCAAGATTTCAAGGCACCAACTCCCTGTGCTTCCCTTGGTAATAAATCAAGGTTCTATACCTCTTGAGCTTGTTCTCGACTCTCAAGTCCTTCGAAGAAATTCTTGCGCGCACCCCTTGCGGTAAACCTTCAACGACACCTCAGTGTTGAAGTCTTTTGACTCTGCGCACTCTTGCAACAACAGTCTTCCGATACTCTGCTTAGAATCGCAACTCTGAGACTTAGCTTGGCCTGCACACTCCTTGCACAACACTATGCCTAACTGCACCTTCGAGGAAATTAGAACACAATCTATCTCTAATTGAACCCTTATGTCAACGCACTCCTTGCGGACAATTCAACTGCACTCCTTGCGGAAACCCTCTGGCTCAATTAGAGAAACAATTGAAACTCATTCACTCACCCTCTCAGACTTCTGTTCAACCATGAAATCACATACACAGCATATAAAAGCAAATGTATGACAGGAAGCAAACATTCATGAGCATAACATCAATACACAGAGAAATAACACAAACCATGAATTTGAATCAAAGTTTTCTTCTATTAATTCAAACACATGTACATGGGGTGTTCTTCACACAGTTCTCTGCTTGCTCTTCTGCTCTTCCTCTCTTATATGCTTAGGCTAATGTTACAATGATACAATGAGGGTGTCTATATTCGTTTTCCCTCTTGGACTCTAAAGCTATCAAATCAAAGATTAATTTTCTATCTACCAGCATTAACTACACTAAATGTCGACTATCTACCTAAGGACGAGAGCTTAAAGGCTCAAGGTCCATTACAATATACAAGTGCGCCATCTCTTAAATGACTCATTTAAGATCTGCGCAACAGTTCCAAAGCATTTTCAAAATTGGTGCTGGCTTGTCCAACTGTCCTCCGCTTCTGCGTTGGCTCGCTTGATGTGTTGGCGATGCTCCTGCATCAATAGTGAAACTCAGCGTATCGACTACTTGAAACAAAAACAAGATTAACAAAATTTATTTTCGGTTAACAAAAACAAGATCTTTGCATAATTGTTTTAATAGTGTATGCAACAAACTATTCAAAAATGTTATGTATGTATACAACATATTATCACATTGTTGGTGTCCAATAGTGAACTCTATTTTAATCTTTTATGGGATCTTTTATCCTTCGTTTTCTATTTGGATATAATCAACCTTGCAACACTTTACTGTATACATTTAAAGCAATTTTCCATAATCACACTAACATAAAAAATCAGATTTTCCCAGCTATCTTTCCTTGAGTTAGTTATAAAAGTCTTCAGTTATCATATAATCAACTTCTCATTCATTTATGTAGTATAGATGATCCAATGTCATGCACCATATTTAAATAGATAATGCAAACTCACACGATATGTAATGAGTCTCCATCCCACCTCATGGTGGAGTATAAAAAATTAGAACACTTTGTACTAAGTGGTGTGAACCTACTACACCCCTAAGCGAGTGATACAACTCTACACAACTCTATAACATATGATACTAACATAAATAACTTAATGATGACTGATGTAAATCCACATCACATCAAATGAGATTACAATTACACATGAATCTTCGACAACTTTTATGTCTTTTTTCTTTTCAAGTTAGAAGATTGCATTACCTAGTATCAAAATTCACATAAAACATATTGTATGTTGATGCCTGGGTTGCCATGAGAGGAAACCGCCCCAACCCAATCACTTTTTAGTCTTATGAGTACCCCAAAGGGCCAAAAAATAATATAGCAATTGATTAAAAAGTCCATAACCCTTGTCGCCCAAATTTCCCATCAAAATATTCATCCTACTAAACACTAAGACATTAAGACTAAAATTGAAATGGTGCCAATGGTTGAAGCCATCAAGAAGCATTGGAATGAAATTGGTCATTCGGTGAAGAGGACTAGCCTCTCATTGGTAAAGGAACAGGGACATGCAACATAATGGCATCCTGGGTAGATAATTCTAAATCTAGACACCTGAGAGCCTCACTAGCATGTAGAGTGTAATATACCAGATATGAAAGTATGTAGAACATAAATAAAATGCTAGAAATGGCAGAATAACAACAATATAACTAGAACAATCACCACAATAGCAATGAAACGATATAAGAATAACAACATAAATAGCACTATGATTCTGAAAGCAATTTTCATGGGCCTCTTCGAGGGGGCAACCTCGAGTTGAGCAAAGCATTACAATAATATCCAAGCTAGGGTTCTCATACCCTCGACTCCTATTTATACTAAATATGTCTATCAAAAGAAGCATCTAGAGGAAGATCCTTCTAGAAGCAGAAGCTTCTATTAGTTCTTCTTACATTCAACTTATTCTATTTTATTGCAAGGCCTTATTAATATTGACCTTTATTACATCTGAATATATTGTTCTACCTATGTGCGGGTTAGGACCCTAACATAGAGCTACCAACCATGCAATGCATTGGTTTATCATTTCCATGTTGAATTTCATGTCTTCCATATCGCAATGGATTTCAAAGACTATTTGCGTGAGATGTTCGAGAGCACATGCTAAAGAACATTCAATCAGAGGGACTTCTGACTCACTAGAAGAAGTATTATTTGGAAAATCAGAAGGAAAAGAATTATGAGCTGAAGAGGTGGCTTTGAGAACAGAGCCAGGATGGCTTCCTTCACCCTTGTCCACATAGTTGACATTGAACCATTCAATTTGATAGCCCCATAGCTTGATAGCCTCCTTCCATTTTAGTGCATTGTGTTCCTCACCATTGTGGGAAGGTGAATATGTAGAGCCACCCTGCATAGAATTGGACGAGGATGCTACTATGGATGACGATGCTACTGCTCTCTGTTGACAAACCATTCTCCCCCCTGAATTTATCCCCCTACGTGAGCGCCCACGGACCCAGTGACGAGGCATATAGAAGGTGAAGGATTCTATTGATTCTATGAGAACGTGAGCCAAACTGCACACTATGAACCCATGAGCAGAGATGAGAATGCTAACCAGATTCTACCCATCCCATATAGGACCTCTTGCTTCCAACAAGGGAATGCTCAGAAAGTGAGATAGAGGAAGTGAAGTTATTATCATCAGGACAAGAGGATGAATATATTAATTCTCTTTCATATCCATTGTACCTACAACCTTCCTCATTCAGATGGCGACGAGACAAAGCTCGTTTAACATGGTTTCACATGGATATTTGAGCCCCCAAGTGGCGCCTATGAGTGCCTCCATTTATCCTAGATGCATACCAAGCTGACACACCCCATCTAGGGTCAACAACTCTATGTCTTATCAAATGTTTGGTATTCGTTTTTCTATTTGCATATTATGGACTTGCTAATATTCATAATAAAGCAATTGTCTACTTTATTACATTTACTTGCTCTGTGCTTACCTATAATTTTATGATGACAATTTTTACACTTTATAATAAACCGCTACAATATGACAGATCATGAAAATTCAAGAAAAATGTAATTTAGTTTAGTTAAACGTTCTTTAAAAATAATGTAAGAATCTTTATGTTTTTTCTTGAAACATTTCAAGAAATCTGAAACATGTTATAAATAATATAACTACAATAAGGTGTAAAAATGATAGAATTTGATCTCTTATTAATATGAATATTCATGTATTTCATATATTTATAATTTATTTCATTTTGGATCTATCAAAAGTATGTAGAGTGGGTATTCGTTGGATGTGAAAATAATCCACATAAAATGAGTGTTTACACTTGAAATCTGAGTAAACCTATAAGGATATAAGTCAAAAATACAATTAAAAAAGTAGTTTTCTTCATTTCCGTTTGAAAATTCATAACTCGTATTTTATTATTTTAACTTTTATTTTATTATTTTCCTCAGGAGACCCATTTTAAACCTCAAATTTCCCCTACTACCTACAATCCATGTCTGAAATAATTTTATGTGGTAGCTCAAACTAAATCGAAACAGGATCAAAGAAGAGTTTAGTAGTGGCTTCTACTATGATATTCTTCTTGCACAGTGCTAAAATGGCCATCTTAGAGAACTGGTTGACAATAAAAAACATGTTGAAATAATGTAACTGCAAAGTGTATTCTTATTATTATTTGATATATTATTCATTGGATCAATCCCCATTGTGGATTGATCATGTCGGCTATTGTAAAAGGATCAAATCCCCTTTTGCGGATTGGTCATAATATAATTGTAATAGGAAAAAGAAGAAGTCGGCCCCAGAATATATCAAAGAGGCCCCAAAATATAATAAAGGTGGTTATAACCACACATGAGAAGAAGTCGGCCCTGCCAATGAAAGGACACTCCCACACGTGCCAGTCTTGTATAAATAAGGAGGCTAGCGCCTCACTTAGACACACACTCATTTGAGAGACAAGTTTCAGAGCTACAACTGGAGAAGAGAGAGAGAGAGAGAGGCACATCTTTAGTAGAGGACTTTCTATATTTGTTTGAGTTATCTCTTGGCATTGTATTGGCTATCTATAATAAGGAAGTTTTGTTGGGGTTTCTTCCCCATGAGGGTTTCCCAGGATAAATGATGTGTCTCTTGTGATTGTGTATTTCTTAGTGATCTTATCTTATGTTGTTGTTATTCATTGAAATTCAAAGAACTATAATAATGGCTTAAACATTAACATGGTATCAGAGCCAAGCTGAAGAGAGCATCTTTCATAAGAGAAAAGTGAAACATGTCACTGTTGCCGTACATGCAAATTAGGGATTCTTGTTGGTGAGGTATTTTAGGCCTAAAACCATCTATAAAAGTGTGCCCTCCCTCAAGGATCATTTTGGCACCTTCAGTGCACCTTTTTAGTGGCTATATCTCCCGGAAAGTGAAACCCTAGTTTCACAAAGTACTAGAAAACCAGAAAACCAGAGTACCAGAAGTACCAGAAGTACTAGAAAACTAGAAGCACCAATCCAGAAATCCGCAGATCAAGTTTGAGGGGGTAAAAGTTAGATTTTTAGAAATCTAACTACACCAACTTACTCACCTCAGCTCAGCGCATCTATCCCCTGGATCAGAGTTTCAAATTTTGAAGTTTGAAAAATTAGGGTTTCCTTAAAACCCTAAGTTGCAGTTGCAGTCTCATAACCAATTGTTGTTGCAGTATCAGCTGCAATTGCAACTGTAGTACCAGTTGTAGTCACTCTTGAAGTTCTTAAGAGTTGGTAATGATTACCGCTGCTGCCAGATGAAGCCACTACCTGCAAATGCTATCAGAGGTATGTAATCACATATGTTTAAATGGTTAAACTTTAAAGAGTATTTGCAGGAGAAGGGATCTCTTGCCATAGATCCAAAAGGATCTCAAGATCCAACACATTCAGAGGAATGATGCAACCCAGG
>SNQJ01S0114345.1:0-28231 GCA_010110895.2 Picea sitchensis
TATATATAATGCTAATGTTTGAAAATTAATGATTGCTTATGAATATAAACAATCCGTTTGGAAGCCGGGAAAAGAAGTATTTGAATGGAATCAGAAAAAAGGGCAGAGGAGCAAGCAAGGGTTTTTCGAGCTTGGCCTGTATATGTCTACAGTGAAGATCCATTTTGAGATAGATCTAGGTCTATACTAAAGATCCAGTCATTGTCTACCCAGCTCGACATCTCTTGGAGATACAAGGGTTTGTATCATATCTTCCCCGTGTTTATCTGGTGGTTCGTGGTAATGATGGTGCCTGCCATAGCTGCTTCCAGGCTGGTGCATCACTGTATTAATTATTCATAAATTGAGTTGGAAGGGAAAATAATATTTTAACTAAATTTATTTATTATATATATTCATTATTTATTTAATTTTGGTAGATCATCTTTCTACTTTTGAATTCCATATTTTTAACTATCCAGTTTATAAACTCACTTTTATATATTTTATTATCTCTTCTTTTATAATTTAAATTGTTTTCTTTTATAATTAAATGGTTTAAAGTTTAGCACTTATCATCCCTCACTATTTATAGCTTTAGTTTAACTTTAAATGCATTTGGTGGTTTAACTTTTGATGCATTTTGTTTGCCTTTGCTAGTTGATTGTCTATAACAATCATATGATATGTTTTTTTAATATATAATCAATATATATTTTTTTTTAATATTTTAAAATATATATTATATTGTTAATGATAAATCTAAATTAGATGATTAAAAAGTATAAAAATAATGAAATTTTGTACAAAATAAAATTATAATAATGTAGTTTGTCTTGGGTTGATAATTTTTTTTAATGAAGAGATATAGTTATTTGGGTATTAATAATTCATGTGAAGTTATAGGATTATATTTTAATGTATTGTTATTAAATGATATACATTGGTTTAAGATACTCATTGAGTATTTTAACTATCATTTTTTTTTTCAAATATAATTATTTTTCTCTAAACAAACAAACTTAACTTTATGTCTAAAATAATTTAACATGTGCATAATGGAGTCTCTTAATATATGGATTTTTCTAAGATTTAAAGAAGTCATCATAAATAGTAATTTCCATAATGAGGATAGGGGAATACATAATTTTGAAGTAATGATAATTTTAAATATGAAGAATAGCTCTAGCCCGACATTCCCGGTGGTGTCTTTGACTTGCCCTGTCAAAATAGTCTTATGGCATGTGTTTGTCTAAAACGGGATTTGAGAGCACTTAATGTTTTGGAACTTTGGCCTCGCATCTAAACTCCTGAGATAGTTTAACAATCAAAATATAGGTATTGTGTTCCCACCATATAAAATAAACCATAAAAAAAGTAGGGGAAGAGAAGTCCTTTGTTCCTGGATTAACTTTCCATGTTTTTAACCATTCTAGGATATTTCTTAAGAGAGTTGGACCATGAAGACTTAATAGCTTTAGGACCTCTGACATTACATGTTGCACAAAATGACATAGAATAAAGAGGTGTTGTATAGATTATGACTCTACTTTGCATAGCGCACATCTCCGTGGACCTGTCCAACCCCTCTTTAACCCATTGTCCCAGGTTAACATCCTATTTTCAATTGTCAACCACAACAATATCTTAGTTTTTATAGGTGCGTGATTTTTCCACATACGACCACCGCCATTCTCTTTCTCATACGAAAAAAACCTCCTCCATAGTGATGTAGCCCAACTTGACTGTGTATATGCCATTTTCTTGTTTCTTGACCATACAATTGAGTCCTTGTTCTCTTTTATAAAATTAATAAAATTTGATGATAAAATGTCGATGTAAGAGTGCCACTCCTTTACGATAATTCCTTCAACTTCCAACATGTCCTCTATTACACCTTCAATTATGGCATCCCATAATGAGTGAATGCCTTGATCATGCAATTCAGTAAGCAATGCCCTTGAATGGTTTTAACCCGGTCCTGAGTTAACCCAAGGGTCCTCCTTGATTTGAATGCTCTTGCCATTGTCTATTTTCCAAACTATTTAATCACAAACCAAATTAGAATCCTTTATCATTTCCCTCCAACCAATCAAGTTGGTATTTCTTGTTTTTAATGAGGATCACAACTATTCCACAAAATATTTCCCTTCTAGATACTTAGATGACAACACCCTCCCTAAAGAATATTCTTGTGGATTAGTCTCCACAAGATTTTTGCAACCACATTTGAAGAACCACACCAAATTTTGTATACCCCACACTCCTAATTTATTTGGAATCACTAGACGTGACCATTTGACCAAGGGAAATCCACCTCCTTCCTTCTGACTTGAGAAGAGGAAATTAAAACACACTTTCCTAGTTTTTGAAAGTATACCAACCGATATTTTGGAAATTGTGGCCCAATAAATAAGAATATTGTTTAAAACAACTTTAAATAGAACCCAATTGCCTCCTCTTGAGAGCCCCCTATGCGAACAATGCGATATTATTGCCTAAATTGTATTTAATAACCATAGAAAATATTGATCTATCTTGATCTCATCGTAGAATCAGACTACAAGGTAGATTTTAGGAGCTTAGCTTGTATACCGACTCCTTCCTAGTTTGAGAGCAAGACCTAGAGAGCATAGTCTGGATTGAGAAGATCCATTTTGAGATTGATCAAGGTCTATAGTGAAGATCCATTCATTGTCAACCCAGCTCAAGATCTCTTGGAGATACAAGGAAGATATGGTCATTGTCTACCCAACTCGAGATCTCTTGGAGATACAAGGGTTTGTATCATATATTCTCAGTGTTTATCTGGTGGCGTTTGTTTGCCCGGTGTTTATATGCTGGTGTTTATCTGACCGTTGTTTTCCTTTGTGCATATAACAATGTAATGATATTTGTTATGCTTTTTTTAATATATAATATATAATTATTTTTTTTAATATTTTAAAATATATATTATATTGTTAATGATAAATCTAAATTGGATAACTAAAAATGTATAAAAATGATGAAATTTTATGCACAATGAAATTAAAGTAATGTAGTTTTACTTGGGTTAATAAGTTGTATGAAGGGATATAGTTATTTGGCCATTAATAAATCATGTGAAGTTATATGATTATATTTTTAATGTATTGTAATTAAATGATATACATTGGTTCAAGATACTCATTTGGTATTTTTGTTATGAGATTTTTTTTTAAATATAATTATTTTCCTCTCAACAAACAATTTTTTAGTTGTTTCTCTAATTCAATCTAAAACAACTTATTGTTTTTAAATGGAGTTTGAATTTTATTCTTTTATATCTTTAGTTTTTTATGCCTAAAATAATTTAACATGTGCATAATAGAGTATCCTAAGATTTGGATTTTTCTAAGATTTAAAGAAGTGACCATAAATAGTAATGCTCATAATGCAAAGAGTTGTCTTAGTGTTAGTACCTCCTCCATGGGAATACATATTTTTGAAGTGATGAGAATTTGAAATATAAAGAATAGCTCGCCCTTGACTTGCCATAGTTTAACAATCAAAGGAGATACTTTTTTCAAAGGGATGTGAACATCTTGGAAAATACAGGTATTGAGTGCCCACCATATAAAATAAACCATAAAAATAGGGAAGTCTTTTGTTCCTGGATTAAATTTTCATGTTTTTAACCATTCTAGGATATTTCTTAACAAAGTTGGACCATGAGGACTTAATAGCTTTAGGTTCTCTCACATTACAGGTTGCACAAAATGACATAGAATAAAGAGGTTTTGTACATATTTTCACTCTACTTTGCATAGCCCACATCTCCCTGGACCTACCCAACCCCTCTTTAACCCATTGTCCCAGGTTAACATCCTATTTTCAATTGTCAACCAAACCTGCAATATCTTAGTTTTTACAGGTGTGCGAGTTTTCCACACATACGACCACCACTATTCTCTTTCTCCTTCAAAAATAACCTCTGCCATAGTGATGTAGCCCAAATTTACTGTGTGTATGCCATTTTCTTATTTCTTGACCATATATAGAGTCCTCCTTCTCTTTTATGAGATTAATAAAATTTGATGATAAAATATCGGTGTAAGACTCCCACTCCTTTGGGGGAATTCCTTCAAGTTCAATATGTCCTTTGTCTACCACAATGATCTACCAATTAAATCTCCACTTTCAATTATGACATCCCATAATTAGTGAATGCCTTGATCAAGCAGTTCAGTAAGAAACGCCATTGAAGGTTTTTAACATGGGCTTGATATGACCCAAGGGTCCTCCCTGGTTTGAATTCTCTTTCCCTTTCCTATTTTTCAAACTAGCTAATCACGAACCAAATTACAAGACTTTGTCATTTTCGTCCAACCAATTGAGCTGGTATTTCTTATTTTTAATGGGGATAACAACTATTCCACAAAATCATATTGTTGTGGATTAGTCTCCACGAGATTTTCGCAACGAGAGATTTGTAAAACAAAACCAAATTTTGTATACCCCACCCTCCTAATTTCTTTGGAATCACTAGACGTGACCATTTGACCAGGGGAATGCCATCTTCCTTGTGACTTGACCATAGGAAATTAATACACACTTTCCTAATTTTTGATAGTATACCAACCAATATTTTGGAAATCGTGGCCCAGTAAATAGGAATATTGTTTAAAACAACTTTAAATAGGAATATTGGTATCTGTTGTTGTTGCAACTTGCGGGTGTTGTTGTTCCAGCTGTTGGTTCTGGTGGTTCGTGCTAATTTACTGAAAGTGCACAAAACTGAAAAGGCTTATGAAATTAAAGTAAGGTAGTTTGCCTTTGATGCAAATTAAATCACTAATTTAAAATGAGTAGACCTATTGTATTATTGTTTGTTGAATCTATTCATTATCTGTATACTATTCTTCGTCTTTTTTTTTTTTTACTGTGTTCATACTTGGAATATCTTATGGGATAGACTATTTAATCTTTAACATGGGTTGTGTATCCACAAAAAGGAACTTGCATGGTCATTGTAAAGTTGTAAAGTTGTGTGGTTATTCTTTTCTATATATGAACATTGATTTGGGGATTTTAAACATTTTATATATAGTGTTAATGTTGATTTAAGATGATCATTTGAAGTAGTTCCTTACATATTGCATGTGATTATTTATCTGTTGTTGATCATTCAGACAACTTCTTAGCAAGGATTGTGATTATTTTCAATTGCCAACCAAACCTAAAATATCTTAGTTTTTACAGGTGCATGAGTTTTCCACACATACGACCACCACTATTCTCTTTCTCCTTCAAAAATAACCTCTTCCATAGTGATGTATCCCAACTTGACTGTGTGTATACCATTTTCTTGTTTCTTGACCATATAATAGAGTCATTTTATTTTTTGAGATTAATAAAATTTGATGATAAAATATCGGTGTAAGACTCCGACTCCTTTGGGAGAATTCCTTAAAGTTCAATATGCCCTTTGTCTACCACAATGATCTACCAATTAAATCTCCACTTTCAATTATGGCATCCCATAATGAGTGAATTCCTTGATCATGTAGTTCAATAAGAAACTCCCTTGAAGGTTTTTAACATGGGCTTGAGTTGACCCAAGGGTCCTCCCTGATTTGAATGCTCTTGTCCTTGCCTATTTTCCAAACTAGCTAATCACGAACCAAATTACAAGACTTTGTCATTTCTCTCCAACCAATCAAGCTAGTATTTCTTATTTTTAATGGGGATAACAAATATTCCACAAAATATTTCCCTTCTAGATACTTAGATGAAAACACCCTCCCCTAAAGCATATTCTTGTGGATCAGTCTCCACAAGATTTTTGCAACCAAAGATTTGAAGAACCACACCAAATTTTGTATACTCCACGCTCCTAATTTATTTGGAATCACTAGACGTGACCATTTGACTAGGAGAAAGCCACCTACTTCCTTGTATCTTGAGCAGAGGAAATTAAAACACACTTTCCTAGTTTTTGAAAGTATACCAACCGATATTTTGGAAATTGTGACCTAGTAAATACGAATATTGTTTAAAACAACTTTAAATAGAACCAAACTGCCTTCTCTTGAGAGCCAACTATGCGAACAATGCGATATTCTTGCCTAAATTTTATTTAATAACCATATAAAATATTCATGTACAAATGTTCAAGTCCTGAAAAGAATCCAAAGACTTCTTCTTCAGAATTAGGTTCAAGAAGGTTGAATTAAAAGAACCCAACACTTTACTCGACCTCTGTGATTCTTGAGTAAGTTTTAATAGATATAGCTTGATCTCATCATATAACATAAGGTATAACTCGACAAGTTAACGATCAATACCTAGTATTTTACTTTTGTGAAAGTAGGAAAACATTAACATAATCTCTTTCTTAGTGATTTCCTCTTCAAGCGAGGAGTTTAATTCCTCCGAGACAGACATGGGGAAAATATCGATGACCTTAAGAATTTCCAAGATAGAACAACCATGGGACTCCTTGAAAACGTTTTCAAACTATTCCTTACCAACGTTGGCTATTCCTTCAAAGGAAGAAACCAATCTTCCTAAAGAATCCTTGATCTCCAAAATGGAGTTCATGATTTTCCTGTAACTTGCATACTTGTGAAAAAATTTAGAGTTATTATGACCTTCCTTCAACCAGATATCCCTACTCTTTAATATCCATTGGGTTTCCTCATATTCTAATAATTTCTTCTTTCTCAATAAAATGTCACTAAGGGATGATTCCTCAGACTCAGAGAGAGGAGCAGTCGATCTTCTTATCAACAAAGCCATGATCTGTGATTCAATCTCCAACAGTTGTGCAATAGCTTTCACATTGAATATTTTTTCCCAACTAGTTAAGACCTTCTTGACCCTGGTCAAATTTTATACAAACTAGTGCATCTATGATTTATTGTCATTTTCTATTAATGATTTATAGGATTATATCACTCGACTTATGTAAGCATATTCCTTAAGCCAGGCATGGTTGAATTTAAAAGAGGAGGGTGGATTTGGGCATTTTTTACTATCTCCAGAACAATTGGCACGTGGTCAAAAACACCCCCAATCAAGACCTTTGATTTGACTGACTAGGTATGAACAATCAAACCTTATGAAATTTAAAAATGATCTAATCATTTCACCACCAAAGTGTCTCCTTTTATGCCATTATTGAAATTCTGAGAATTGTTTTGAGGGGCCAAAACAATAATGTGATTATTTTCGATCCAATGTGAAAAAAAGGTTTCTCGAGGATCTTGGTAGGGATGGGAACCCCAAATATCCCTTAAGGAATAGGTAAAATTGAGGTCCCCCCACGAGAATAATATTTTGAGCATTTAAGACACCTGATTTGGTAACCCCATTTCAAAAATTTATCCTGTCAGCATAAGGCCCATTTGAATTATGATTTGAAAAGGGAAATTTAAAAAACTATCAGCCACGTCCACAATAATCCCAGAAGGGATATGAGAAGAATAAATGGATTTGTATCAAGGGATCTAGGTAGTGATAAGATCCCCCAAAAGACCAACTGAGTCAACCAAGATGAAAGACTAATTTTTAAGCCAACCTTTAAAAGAATCTATTTCTTTGTCCCTACTACACATGGTTTCTTGGATTAGTAGGAAGTTTAGTCTACAAACATGAGCCAACCATTTGAGGGAATTAATTTTATGGTTTCCTGTTAAGCCCTAAATAGTGTCACATTACCCCTTAATTGGGACCTATTAAATTAGTAATGTTATTTTATTTATGTCGTCTTGGGTCCATTTGTTGTAATTGTACCTCCTAGTATCCTATATATACCAAGGAGACACCATAGGGTCAAGAAGGATGTTTTTTGGGATGCCCTTACAAATGATGTTCAAAGGTTTGTGGGGGAATGTTTGGTTTTCCAACAAAATAAGGTGGAAAAAATTAATACCCCAGGTCCTTTAAAACCATTAGCCATCCCAAGTCAGTGTTGGGAGGAGGTTTCCATGGATTTCATCATAGGGTTACCGAAGTCTAAAGGAAAGAGTGTCATCATGGTGACTGTTAATAGAATGACCAAGTACACACACTTTTGTGCACTCTCTCATCCCTTCAAAACTGGTAAATTTTCCACTGCATTCATGGAGACAATTCAAAAGCTACATGGAATCCAAAATATTATTGTAAGTGACAAAGATCCCATCTTCACTGGACATTTTTGGACATAATTATTTTCTTGTTTTGGTACTCAATTGGCTCATAGTTCATCCTATCATCCTCAATTTGATTGAAAAACTGAGATAGTGAACAAATGTTTGGAAGACTACCTTCGTTGCTTTGTCTCTGATAAACACACGCAATGGTTCAAATGGTTACCCTTGACAGAATGGTGGTATAACACTTCCCTTCATACTGTAACAAAAATGACACCATTATGGCACTCTATGGATACCACCCTCCTTCCATCAATTCTTCTCTAAAATAAAAACACAAGGTTCAAGCAGTGGAATATCAAATCAATCATCAACAACAAGTTCTCCAAATCTTAAAGGACAACCTGACTATGGAACATAATCGCATGAAACAACAAGCAGATCAACATCATAGTGAAAGAATTTTTGAAGTAGGGGAATGGGTGTTTTTAAGACTATAACCATACAAACAAATGTCCCTCAAGAAAGCCAAGAAGGATAATAAATTATCACCAAAGTACTATGGCCCTAATAAGGTGTTGCAAAAGATTGGTACTATGGCATACACATTGGAGTTGCATGCATCTTCACAAGTACACCCAATTTTCCATGTTCCATGCTTAAAGAAGGCTATAGGTAACAAGATCCTAGTTCCAACTATATTTCCATAACTTGACGAGGAAGGAAAAATCATATTGGAGCCCGAAGCCATCACTGACACAAGAACTCTCCAGCTGAGGAATACACCCATTTCAGAGTATCTCATTAAATGGAGAAAACTATCGACTTAAGATTCCACTTGGGAAGATGAATCTTTTATACAAAATCATCTAGAGTTACCCAAGCATTATGGACAACACTTGTCTCAAGGGGAGGGGCGTGTTAAGCCCTAAATAATGGCACATTACCCCTTAATTGGGGCATATTCCATTAGTGATGCTATTTTATTTATGTCGGCTTGGGTCCATTAGTTGTAATTGTACCTTCTAGTCTCCTATATATACCAAGGAGAAATGTTCATTTTGGATCATCTTGTAATTGGACATTTATGTGGTGTATAAGGAGGTTTCCCGCTCGAAGAGGCTTATTATCTAAAATTCTCTCTTTCTCAAGGCATTGAGTACTTATTCTGAGGTTTTTTTATGCTATATTGATATTTGGTTATTAACATTTCCTTTGACCCCTCATACATTGAAGGAAAAAATGATCATTGGAAATCCTTCCTTTGGAATTTCCCCACTCTAAGGGCCTAGGTAATGGTATATTGTTTTCCACTTTTAATATCTTTGACTGATTGCAACCATGCTTTTTAAATCATATATTTATGACCAATGTTGTAACGTCCACGGCCACCCAGGTTGGACCATGCTACCACAACTCTATTTCGTTCAAGCTTCTAAACCATTTTTGTAAGTTCCATCCTTAGAGGCCTGTTGGACTATACCTCAATTAAAATTTGCAGAAGACATAGTACACATAAATTTAACATATGAATTGCATTCTATATATAAACAATTAATGCATAAATCATAGCATTCTTCTAAAACCAGTTTACACAAGCAATACTGTAAATATCATGACATGTACAGAATACACAACATAAAATTAACAAAGAGATGGTACTTATCTTTTAATTTATGTACACCAACTACATGCAGACCTTCCACTAACCTCCCAGCCTTAGACCACGCTACTCATCACTCTCAACAATGGGTCAACCTCGAGCTGGGACTAAACTCCACCTGAGAAAAGTGATTCCTAGGCTAGGCAGGGACTACAAAAAGCTGCATAATGTAACAGGAAGTATTCCCTCCCTGGAGCCTATTTAAGCCCACTGCTCACAGAATCTCATTCCCCACATTCCTGTCCCACCCCAGGTATATACACCTTCACTGTCCAATAGTCCATCGACTTCTCCACTTCCCATACTGGGCTTCAACAACATGTCCGATCAAGAATTATTAGAGCTCTGTAGCTACTGCTGGACTCCCTCTAGAAGAAATCACTTCCCCAACAATCTCTCTCACCTAGAGAGAGTTCCTCACAGGCCTAAAAACCTACTTCTTCAATCGACGGGCCTGACAACCCACCTCTTTAAACTATAGTCCTGACAACCTACTTCTTTTATCCTGCTCCTAAATAAATTGGGTGACCACAATAGAAAAATCGTGTATGGGTTATGTTAATGACAAAAATCCACACCAGTCCAGAGAAAAACGTGGCACTAGTACATATTGTAAAAATTTTGACATTCTATTTGCGACGTTATGGACAAAATTGGCCATACTGCCAAAAAATAGAGGATTTTTTTTTTTCCATATTGCCCAATAACGTCGCACATGTGACGTCATACAAATAGATGTATCTCTTGCCATGTTTTCATCTCTCTTTCCACATTTGTAACATAGTTGTCTCTCTTGCCACATTTGTAACATAGTCGTCACTCTTGCCACGCTTGTAACATAGTCGTGTCTCTTGCCATGTTTGTAAAATAGTCATCGGAAACTAGGTTTTCCCCCTCCAACGGTCACCTAGTATTTGACCAAGTCAACTTTGATTTTTTCAATGATCGTCAACAAAATGATTGTCAATTTTGTACTAGGGCTAGAGTACATGATGGGAAACAGTGACCTGTGAATGGGGCCAACATTGATTTTTTTTTAAAATGTTTATGTATGAAATAATACATCCTTGAGTCTTGAAACCCTCCCATACCGTCAAGGCATGTGTCTAGTCTAACCATGTCAAATTTCGATGCATACAGGCACATATTGAAGAAATTTCAATGTTGGCCCCATTCATTGCTCACTATGCACGATTGGTGCATGACATTTTTGGTGGTTGAATTAGAAGTTCCATGACATTTAAAGAAATTTCCAACAAAGATTCTATAGATAGAAACAATGACATTTGACAATGAGACGCCCATTATGAACATTGTTGTAAACATGGAAGATCTCAAATATTATGTGGTCGGGACATCAGACATCCTTGAGTCTTGAAACCCTCCCATACCATCAAGGTATGTGTCTAGTATAACCATGTCGAATTTCGATGCATACATGCATAGTTTGAATAAATTTCAATGTTCTCCCCATTCACTTCTCACTATTTGAGGTCGGTGTAAGATGACATTTGTGGTGGGTGAATTGAAGGTTCTGTGACATCAAATCGACTTGGTAATTCAATAATCAAACCCTCCTTAAGTATTATGCGGTGACATCAAACATCCTTAAGTATCGAAACCCTCCCATACCTTAACCCCATGCCTTTAGAAAAATTAGAAAACCTTTAACCAAGTATCTAGTCAGTGATAGTTGGAAGAAATTAGAGTGGTGTTGTGATGATCCAACTCAATACAAAAGTGTACCTAATAACTTGAAAGAATGTTGCCACCAAACTACTCATCCACAAGAGAAAATTTTCATTGACTTACTCATCCAATGGAGGAGGGGAAGAAGACGTATCCTTGCGATATTGTGCACCCACTGGAAGAGTAGTACCATGACATATCAAAGATATCAAGATATCAAAGCTTGGATGTGATATTGATGATATCAAATATTATAGAATTAAATCCCTAGGTCAACCAAAGATATAATTCTTTAATAAGAATCAATAGATTTGAATACTACCTCAAAGTTAACTTTAACTCTTTCTAGCTCTTATAGCAATAAATTACGACTTGGTATGAGATTAGTCACCCTAGGTGTGTAGTCCCTTCAACTATGAGAAAAATGGCAATAACTAAAACACTCCCTCAAAGCTAATTTTAATTTTTTTCGTTGCTATACCAATGAATTGTAACTTGGTATGGCATTAGTGACCCTATGTGTGTAGTCCATTCAACTATGAGAAAAATGGCTAGAACTAAAACTTATGTTTCACTGTGCATACAACCATTTTAGTGACGATGGAGAGTTGCAATGGATGGTGAGATTTTTTAAATAGGATCTCAAGTAATGTAACAGGATGAAACTAGTGGAAGCATATTGAAGGGATTACAATGTTATGCCACTTAAATGCATTGAGCGCAGTGCATTGTATAAACTCAAACAAAGAAAGAAACATAGAGACAACAAAGACAAAAGAGATAATATAGATCAACATAGTGATTTTTGATTAAATATACATATATTTTTCCTACAAAATAATGAGATACAAGAATTTCAAGGATCAAATTGATGCAAGGAATCACTATAAACCTTGATGGTGAATATAGTTGTAATAGAGTTCAATTCTACAACTAGATCGATGCAAATTTATGTAATTATAGTGCATGGTGTGTTTGGTGATTAATTTATGAAATATTGATATATTTATACAAGTGATTTGATAGAATCTACCATCAACTTGATCATCACAAAGTTGGAAAGAAGCATATCAAACTCTTGCTTTTTTTGGAAATCCATTTTTCTATGTAAGTGGCACTAGAGTGGAACTCATAAACTTGGTTCATCATAGGTCATAAGCATGCTAACTGAGTCAACTAAGATATTTTGTTGATGATCTAAGGAATTTGGTTATGAGTTAGCACAAATTTATGCATGCTAATCTTTTAGTAATGCAATGCATATGATTTGTTGAACAATCATTTGTGTCATGTTAAGGATTAGGTGTGGGTTGTCATTGAGGTGGTTCTAACTTAGAAAAACATTGTTGTAGAAAATGCTATTGTGAGTACTCCTATGGTTGCACTAACAACTATGAAGAGCATGTCATGATGTATACTTGTATCTATGTACATATCAATTCTATTTATGAATTAGTAGAAAATCTTAAATGCATAAAAAAACCTCCACAAAATAATATAAAAATTGAAGAAACATAGAATGGAAGTGAACTTATTGTTGTTTCGAAGACAAAAATTGTAACATTATTTTTAGTTTTTCAACAACCCTCTTTCCTCCCCCATGTGTTTCCTACAAATTCAATACATCTAATGAGTCTAAATTTCATGTAGAAATAGGGGGGACAAGGAAAAAAATCCTCTTATCTATGAAAAATCCTTATTAAATTCAACATGGAACCAAAAGATAGGAAATCAAGAGGAAATAAGGGGAAAATGAAGTGAAAAAAATCCTAACAACAATGAAAAATTTCTTTCAATTGAATGAATGAAAAATGGTTAAGTAGAACATAAATTTAAGAGGAAATAAAAAAAAGAAGGAAAATTTCTCTAAAAAACCGAACTTTGCGTTAGAAATGAAAGAGAAGAAAAAAGAAGAAATTGTGAAAAAATATAAATGAAAATTATGTCGACAATGTAAATACTCACTTTAGAACTCGAAAACCCGAGGAACTAATCTCACTCAATGGTTAGCAATGATTATGTTGAATTTTGAAATCCACGAGATGGTCTCAACTAACATATATATGGARAATGATGCTAAAGAGAGMACATTTATGGTTTATAAACTCCATAAATCCCATTGGATTATATCGTGGAGATTTCAACATGGTGGATTCCCATGATTATAAAAAATGCATGTTTCTAGGAAGTCTCTCATGAAGAGACAATAGCTTAGAGTGCCCTTAATTCTATATTAGGGTTGTATAATTCCAATAAATTTAGAGGAAAGGAGTCGCTTCAGCTATGGTTTACAAGTCCCAACTTTCATAAGTGCAGTGAAAATTTTCTTATAAGGATTGGCTAGGCCATATTGTATGAAAATAATACAATCTTTTTTAACTATGGAGGATCTCAACTAATCCAACTTATACTAAAGGCCACACTCTTTGATCATCAACCTATTTACTTCTCCATTTCCTAGAGTGAAGCTAAACTATGTATGCTTAAAGCTCATTATATCATGAATGTATCATATTTGAAGAAAAGTTTCCTAAATTGTATTATGAGTGTTTGGATGCATATTCCAAGACGTAGATGGGAGGACATATATAATTAATGGTGTAAAGGTTCCATTGATTGTACCACACATTCTTTAAGGAGATATGGGTGATCAATAACCTCAATATTCCAGTCTAAATGGAATAAAGAAGTTGAGAAAACTTAAATAACCAATTAACTATTTTGGTTCAAATGTTTAGCGAGGAACTTCAAGTTAGTGCCACTAATCTTTGACATCCAGAACTTCAAGTTAGTGCCATTTGATGTGTATTTGAATGGAATCAGAGTAAAGGGAAGATTTTAGGAGCTTGGCCTGTATACTGAATCCTTCTTGGTTTGAGAGAAAGACCTAGAGAGCATCATATGGATTGATAAGATCCATTTTGAGATCGATTCATTGTCTACCTAGTTTGAGATCCATTCATTGTCTACCCAGTTCGAGATATCTTGGAGATACAAGGAAGATCCAATCATTGTCTACCCATCTCGAGATCTCTTGGAGATACAATGGTTTGTATCATATATGCTCGATGTTTATCTGTTGGTGTTTGCTTGCCCAATGTTTATCTACTGGTGTTTATCTTCCCATTGTTTTCCATTGCATCTCTAACAATGTAATGATATTTGTTATGCTTTTTTAATATATAATTATTAATTAATTTTTTTAATATTTTAAAATATATATTGTATTGTTAATGAAAAATCTAAATTGGATAAACAAAAATGTATAAAAGTGATGAAAATTTATGCAAAATGAAATTAATGTAATTTGTATGAAGGGATATAGTTATTTAGCTATTAATAAATCATGTGAAGTTATATGATTACATTTTTAATGTATTGTCATTAAATGATATGCATTGGTTCAAGATACTCATTTAGTGTTTTTGTTATCAATTTTTTTTTTCAAATATAATTATTTTTCTCTCAACAAACAAACTTTTAGTTGTTTCTCTAATTCAATCTAAAAAAATAATTATTGTTTTTAAATGGAGTTCTACTTTTATTATTTTATATTTTTAGTTTTTTATGCCTAAAGTAATTTAACATGTGCATAATGGAGTATCCTTAGATTTGGATTTTTCTAAGATTTAAAGAAGTGACCATAAATAGTAATGCCCATAATGCAGAGAGTTGTCTCAGTGTTAGTACCTCCTCTAGGGGAATACATAATTTTGAAGTAATGAGAATTTGAAATATAACGAATAGCTCGCACGTGACTTTCCATTGTTTAACAATCAAAGAAGATAATTTTTTCAAAGGGATGTGAACATCTTGTTGTGGAAGGGATGGGGATAAAAACTATTCCACAAAAGTATATTGTTGTGGATTAATCTCCAAAATATTTTCGCAGCAAAAGATTTGTAGAACCAAACCAAAAATTTTATACCCCACCCTCCTAATTTATTTGGAATCATTAGACGTGACCATTTGACAAGGGAATTCCACCTAATTCCTTGTGACTTTCTCGGAGGAAATTAAAACACACTTTCCTAATTTGTGAAAGTATACCAACCGGTATTTTGGAAATAATGGCCCAATAAATAGGAATATTTTTTAAAACATTTTTAAATAGAACCAAGATTCCTCCTCTTGAGACCCACTTGTGCAACCAATGAGATATTCTTGTATGAATTTACTTTAATAACCATATCCAATCTTCATGTCCATAGGATTTTTGTTTTAGTTTGAATCCAAGATACTTGAAACCTTTCTCTTGCTCCTTGCACTAATATGGAAGATATATTACCAACTTCTCGATGACCTCAATTGGAATATAATTTGTATACACATTGGTTTTGCTAACATTTATTTGCAAACTAGTTGCAACACAAAAATTTGCTAGAATCTCTTTCGTGACTAATAGTTCTTGAATAAAATCTGCACCCTGTTGTTCCTAAGATTAATCCTAAGGCTCAAAGATTAATGTCAAGCACCAAGAATGTTTAAGAATAATACTTTAAATGAGTTCTTTTCCTGCCTTTAGTTATATAAGAAATTATTCGTAAATGAAATTAATAATAGGACAGTATAGAGGATGTATTCTGTTGTCCGATTCACAATTATAATATCAAATGGTTTGAAGGAAAAATACAAAACTGTTAAAAAAAGCTAGGAATCAATTGCAGATGAGTCTCACCTTGTTCGTAGTGAAAGAAAAGTAGAGAGTGCACCCTTGAATAGGATATAAGATGCAATAATTCACTCATCCTATAGGTCTTGTTTAACTCATAGTAAATACAGAGGAAAAATTGCTTACTTAATGAATTGCTGATAAGATATGATTATAGTAGTTGTAATACTAAATTGTAATCAATCGCTTATCAAGGAATTACATTAGAAATTCGGAGATATGTAAATACAAAAGAAGCAAATAACTCAAACTGAATGAAAATTAGAATCTATGTCTGCACTTGTATTAATACTCAAAAAAGAGAGTTTCTCTATTACATCTGGGAAGAAGTAGTCCGGTGTAGATCTTGGATCTATGTACTTATACAAAATATGTCACAACTCAAAATGATTGGAATTCTTACAATATTTAATTAAAAATAGCATATATCTGAAATAAAACAACAATGTGTAAAATCTGATGAGCTTTGTTGTCATCCTCCTCTGTCTCTTCACCTCCTGGAAGAAACATTTCTTTTTCTATGGTCGTTTTAGTTTTGTTTCCATATGTCCCTCCAGCTATATTTAGTAGCGCAATGAATCATAGTTGAGATCAAGGGAGAAGGATAATCAGATGGATAACTTTGCATGGCTCGTCAAGGAATGGATAACAGGCATAAGAAAAAGTAACCAGTTGTGGAAATAATGATAATGGGATGAGTGGATGATAATGAAATGGAGGTAAGTGGGGATTAGAATGTGGGTGAATGAGATAAGTGGTTGTTGGATGGTAGAAGGTGGAGAGGGGAAAAGGAAAGGGAACTGTGCACTTTTCTCACTGGCTCCTAGCTATGCTTTCTTTTCTATGTTCAATACATTGGTTGCATCTATCCAATAATTCTTCCACAAAACTTGAGGGCTCAATAGTTTCATTTACCTTGAAAGTGAATAATTTCCTTTCTAACTTAGGAAGATTTTCTTGGATCCTTTTCACTTCTTGAGTAGTGGCTTGGAACTGTGAGCTTGGGTTCACTAGCCATTTATTGATTTTAAGAAGATCAACCTAGCTCATTTACTGAATGGCTTCTAGAGTTTCTTCCTTAATCTTTCTGGAACTATGCCAGTTCATTTCTATATCAATTTGTCCCAAGGATTCCAAGCTATTACTTCCCTCAAAATCAATTAGATTTTTTTCTAATGATGAAAACGCTTCTAGGAAAGCATCTTTTACCTCTCTGGTGAATCTTTTACTTTCTGCGAAGCCTCTTTACCTCTCTGGCGAATCTTTTACTTTCTGCCATATTTGTTTCCTAGACCTTTAGAGCCATATCACCTCTTAATTGTTCAGAGGGAGAGAGCAGAGGGAAATCAGGGACATTATCTTTCTGCACTAATATGATGGCTTCCTGAAACTTAGCTTGATCTTATCGGACCTCTCTTTCCTTGACATAATTTTCCTTCAGAGAAAGGTCCAGTTCATGGTAGAATGTTTGGATGGTATCTACCTTCAGAAAAAGGTCTTGCTGGGCAGCTTCTAGCTTCTAATTTATTTCCAACGCTTGAGTTTGGAAGGCCGAAATGTCTATTGAGGTATATTTGGTTAGGTCCAATCTAGCTTGAAATTTTCTTATCAATTCATCACGTTGAATGACTCGAACTTGGTTGATTTTTGAACTCTGATGGAGCTCATCAAGGTTGGTCTAAAGCTATTGAATTCGTTGCTGATCATGAGCTCTGATTTTCTCAAAGTCTTGACTCATCCTATTCTTGATAGTCTTCTCAACGGTATACATTTGATTTTTCAAGTGGTCTACCAACAAACACTTCTGTCATAGTTGTTCGTTCAAATTGTCCACAGACTATTGGTTGGAAGTGGAAAAAGAACCTAACCAACCTGCAACTTCTTTTGTGAATTCTGGATCATCTCGATCATTCCCATCATACACCATTCTCTGCCTTTTAGTTATCACTCCATATTTCTAGTGTGATTCCCTTTTCATGATGGCCTTTCGTTTCTTACTAAAGAATAAATATGAAGGAGGAATCTCTTCAAGAGAGATGGGGGTAATATCACTTACAAAAAAAAAATCGGAATTAGGATTTCTAAAGATGGATTGCAGACAAGTAAGAGATGTAATGGGAGTAGAAATCTCTATGTACTGTTGTTTCTCTGTTGTATTTGAGGTACCAACAGGGGTAGATGGTGATAAAGGAGGCACAACTTGTCCTTGCTTTAGGAAAGTTTTGAGTTGAGCTATTTCTTGGGGGCTTAGCTAGCCTAACAATGATTCTTCGAATTCCTATGATAACCCACCCAATATCTTTAGGGTTTCCTCAACTTTATGTTTATTAGAGTGATTGGATTCAGAACCTGTAGGCATAGTTACTTGAGAAGAGGGAGTGGATATTTGCTCTCCTTGTAGTACATTTGGTAGACTATTTCATCGGCATTTTTGAAATCTAACAAAACCATCTTGTTGATCTGGGGGAAGGGTTTGGAATATGCCTTGAAATTCCTCATAAGATCTGACCCCCCCAGAATATATCTTCATATGGGGAGTTCTCGTGCATATATTTCTTCAATGTGAACTGGGCCAGGTGGTTTTCCACTATCTTACATGGATCGTGTCTTTTGAACTCGATGAAAACCAATTTGACATCCTCCAAAGATGCAGCCTCCACTTTGGAGTGACTAAAATCCAGTAATGAAAACATGCCAACCCGAATAGGGAAAGTCAGACATACCTTTTTTTGCGTTGCTTTCAGCTCCTTGTTGATGCCTCCTATCATTGTCTGGTAGGCCACTTCTCTGCACACCGATCGGTCTGGTAAAAATCGTGGGAGAGCATGGGGAGGAATTGAGCACCCAAAAAAACTGATGTAGGAGAATTTCTCTTCAATAAACCAATCCTCTAGCTTACCTAGGTTTCCCATAATCTTTTCTGAAATCTGAGGAGGTGGGTGACCATACAAGCCTATATGAACAGGAATCACAACAGTGTGACATATTTCATAAAATAAATCCTTGGATTTCTCTTCCCATAGCTTGGAATGGTAGAAATGAATGGGCTCAACACTGGCCGAGGTCCAACTCCAATTTATCAATGGAAAAGGCGTCATGAAAAAGATGGCGTCGATGATATAGGTTGACATGTAAAAGGGGGCAAGTTTTCTTTTTTATTTTTCTATTTTATATTCGACAATCCCCTTGTCCAAGTTATCGGACAACATTTTGGCCCAATTGAAAGTGAAACCCTCTACCACCTCATGCATAATGGATACCCTTTCCACCGAGAAATGCGTAGGGATATTCTTCCCAAACAATAGACATAACATCATGGCTACATACACCATATGTGCATCCAAATACGTTATGGCATATATACCATGAGTGTTGATTCTGAATCTCTCTAGGTGCCCCCACCAAGACTTGATTATGTCG
This sequence comes from Picea sitchensis, assembly GCA_010110895.2. Taxonomy (NCBI): domain Eukaryota; kingdom Viridiplantae; phylum Streptophyta; class Pinopsida; order Pinales; family Pinaceae; genus Picea; species Picea sitchensis. Next base: position 19,523 of record SNQJ01S0114345.1, read on the forward strand.
TGACAACTTCTGACATACTGGATGCATTCCTTTTGTTCGAACTCCAAAATAAATGCATCATTATATGTATATCTAGGATTAGGGAAGAGTTTATACATTACTTGCATATGTTCCGGTTGGAAATATCCGAAGACAACCTTTTGATGGTTGATGATGCTCCTGGTCTGGACGTCAACGTGCTCCAGCAGGGACTAGCTTATCATGTCGTTATAAGGCATGGGCCTCGGTCGTGCCACTATCTTGTGCAAATCCGACTGTGCTATGTGTCTGAGTTTAGTTGTATAAGTGTTTTCCTATTCTTCAGCAGAGTCCTCTGGGAAGTTGATGATTTCACGTTCCAGAATCTCAAAAACCTGTGTCCAAGTTCTCACGGTGTCTGTGGTTCATGGCGTGGTGTTCGACAGGACATCTACATTTGGGATTGAATCCTCACCCATCGCTTCAGGATTTTTTTCCATTTTCCATGGTGCCATAATTTCTGAGACAGAGTCGAGTTTCATATTGTAGAGGAAATCCGTGAGTTTTTTAAACAGATAAAACTTACTAAGTGCAGAAGCTGAAAATGAATTTGAAATCGAAGTGCTTTTATTCAAAACAGATTCATTGATTTTCGTATAGCTTCACTGACGAAGAATTTATTAATTTCAATGGAAATGTCTATGTGGTGATCCACAATCCATGTTTGAATCATTATCCTTAACTAGTCATAAATTCCATCAGTACTTCGAGGGTTCGCATTCGAGAGTTTGAGATGTGACAGAGTGGGAACCTCCCAAATCCTGAATCCTCAAAAGGATTAATTTCTGAATAATCACTTAATTAATATTGTTTAAGATGGTGCCTTAACTTCAAGTGTTTCGAGAGTTCGAAATCTAGGGATCTTTTATGTATCTCGAGAAGAAATTCCCGAAACCCGAAATTGCGAAGCAATTAATTATCAAATAATTGATTCTAAGTGTTAATTAATTGCATTTAATTTTATGTATTTTGGAAATTCAGATTTCGAGGATTTTAGAATATGATTCAGGGAAAAAGTCTGAAATTTGAACCGTGGAGTCGTTAATTATCTCTTGATCATGATTAACTTAGTTATTTAAACGTTTAATACTTTGGCATTTTGGTACTTCGGTGATTTGTGAATTCGTTCTTTGTTAAACTCCCGAAGGATCATCTCCCGTAGTGATGTGGTATAGATGACATGTCAAGAAAAGAGAGGTGCCACATGTTACTTGGAATCATGTGAATCCATCAACGAAAAAGTCAAAAACGGGTGCCATGTGTCAACTTAGGAAAGACTTTAAAGGTGCACGTGTCCTACGAATTGTGATTATAAAAGGCTTCAGAAAATTTGCGAGAAGATACCTTCAGGCTTCAAAGTTTCAGAGTTTTGATTGTTTAAGACTCACTGAAATATCCGAAGTGTGAATCTCTGAAGTAATCGTTAGATATTTACCTCTCTAAAATTCAGGAGGCTCTAGAACTTCGAAGGCATTAGGGCCATTCGATCAACATGGAAAAATCATCAACGATGAATATCTTGCACGCCTTATTATTAATTAACTAGCAATGAATTTGATTTAAAATTCAAAAATTCATTTTCTAAGTTTCCGTTTTCTTTAGGTAAAAATTATATTTTCATGAGGTAAACAACATAAAGCTCAAAGGTTCAAAATTGTATGTGTTCCAACATAGGCTCCATCTAGGGATCGTGTCTCCCTATGAGACATGGAAGAACACTAGACCGAGTGTCTTTATTGGGTAAATGGAGTCATCATTGCATTTCTGGAAACACTTTTAGGAGTTAATCATACAGAGAAAAAATGAACTTCAATCGAATCTCATAAAACCTTCAAAACATACCTAATTATTGATCTCAAATTAGGCTATTTAATATTTTCCTTTCCTGAAAATGAGATTGGATCTGTTTAATATAATCAAAACAACTTTAACAGAAATATCAAACTTCGACTGACTTCGTTCGCATCAAGGTTAAGTAGATGTGATAATTTATTTAGGGAATCCCTCGTTGGTTCAGTATGTAAATATTACCAGAAAGTGAATTAGATGTCAGAGTATGTTTTGTAGATATGTATGACAACCATACATATATCATAGATATTTCTTCACTGACAACGATCATGTTTAGTACTCTGGTGAAGTTATCTACTTCTCCCATTGAATTTCCTTTCATCGCTTCAATTAACACTTTTTCATTTTGCTGAGATGAGGGCAATCATTACATGAATTTCATTTCATCATCTCTTTGGACAAGATGGGGGAAATCAAATCATGAATTTCCTTTCACCGTCTATCTTATATTTTAATATTTTGAAGTGGGGGAAATCAATCTGTATGTATCATACAAAGGATGATATCTGCTTAAAATTTTAAAAGGAAGGTTTGTCATAATTTTTAAGTATACTCCGAAACTAATTTTATCCCAATCTTCAGTACACCTTCGCCTAGAGGGAAGGTTTTATAGGGATTTTGATTTTCAGGGGTTGACCTTGAGCGAACTAGCCAGTTTAAAATAAGGTAGAAGAGATAAAGTTATCAGGATTATCCTAGACATACTTTCTTTCAGTTAAAATCACAGGAACATAAATATTTTTGCCTAATCTCATTTTGAAGATACGTTTCAAAGTTTTCAGAATCAAAGTGCAATTCTTTCTTTCTATGAAGACCCAGGAAAGGTAGCAAAAATCAGAAGAGAATAAAATATTAGGGATAGGCAAAATAAAACGGAACAAGGAATCAGAGGGTATGAAGCAAAAGAATCTCATTCCCACACAAGTTTGTTTATTGATTCTCGAAATTCCTTTCAAGCCTTTTTTATTCTTATTTTCTTTTTCTTTTTATTTCGTTTTTTATTTCATTTTTATTTCATTCAGAGAAGGCTTTAGAATTAATATGTAATTTTATACTTTTCTGATCCTTGATCAAGTGGCAATATTTGCATGAGTGAAACCCCCTTTACATCCGATAAGATTTCCTTAAAATTTTAGTTCGAACTAGCGGGGCAAGAGTTCATACCTTAGATTTCCTTGGTATTTTCAATCAAGAAAATCATTAATTTATCACCTGTTTTGAGAGAAAGCAAATTTTTTGAAAAATGAATGCTAGATTTTGATGCATCCTTATCTCTTGTCTGACAGTAAGTATTCTGCACAAGAACAAAATGGAAAATGTCATAAAATTTCGTAGAATAGAGATGGTATGTGATACATATGATTTTATATTCTTCTTTGATGATATCGAGTAAACATGGTTTATTTACAACGAACTATAAAATGACTTGAATATTTTACAACAGAAAGGAAAAATTGCAATTTAAAAAAATAAAATGTCGATCCAAACCGATATATACAATGGGAATATGGAATATGAATATTACATAAAATGTTTTAGGTAATTCCCGTTGATAGGAGCGTCAATAATTTTTCCATCGATATTTTCCAGTAAGAAGGAATTTTTCCCCTTGGCAGCTGTAATTATGAATGGTCTGAACCAGAGATGGTCAAACTTGCCATGTTTCCCTGCATCTTATTTCCTATCGTCCCACTTCAAAAATAGATCACCAAGGAGAAACTCCCTGTCTTTAGGTTTTTTATCGAAAAGGGAATTCATATTATCTTGGTACTTTTGAATTTTATCGTCTTCTTTGGCCCTATTTTGCTAAACTTTGACTATTTGATTTATCCTTCTTGTAACGTCGTTTGGATCTTCATTTGCATATTTCCAGAGCTATATCACATGAAGAGAAATATTTATAGGAAGAACAATGCTAGTACCATAAACCAATTGAAAATGGGACATACCTATTGATTCTTGGAGCCGATTCGATTTTCCCATAAGGCGTATTTCAGGTGGATGTGACAAGCCTTTTTATTTTCTGTCAACACTTTTTTAATTATAGTCATAGGCTCTTGTTAGATGATTCAGCCAACACATTCCTTTGAGGATAATAGGTTGTAGAATGTCCTAACACAATGTTGTACTTCTGGCATAAATGGATCATTTCCATAGATTTAAAATCTTGGGTGTTGTCAGTGACTATTTTCCGAGGAGAACCAAATACTTATAGGATGTTTTCCTCCAAGAATTTTATTACTACCGAATCCATAGCATTCTGATTTGGAATGGATTCTACCCATTTCATGAAGTAATCAGTAGTGGTTAAAATCCATCTATGTTGGGCGCTTGATTGCTGATGGATTTCTCCGATGAATTCCAGGCCCCATTGTTGAAAAGGGGCTTCGTCTTTTACTGAGATTAAAGGTAGGGCTGGGATATTATGCTTGCCAGTGAACAATTGACACAAATTACAGGCTCTGACCCTCACATTTACGTCGGTGAATAACTTTGGCCAATAATATCCATCCATTAAGATCTTGTAGGTCGTTGCTCTCCAGGCATGTTTTCCTCCACACACTCCTTTATGGAATTCTTCGATGATGCCTTCTGTTTCAGGTTCTGTTAGGAAACATAAAAATAAACCTAGAGGGTCTTTCCAATATAGTTGGCCATCAATAATACAATATTTAATTGCATGCAGCTTCAAATTAATTGCTTTATACATAGTCATGTCATTTGGGCATTGAAGAGTAAGGAGGTATGTAACGGTGTCTTGATACTAGGTAGAGACAAAAAACTTATCTTCAATTTGAAAAACAGGCGCCTGATCGTCAATTTCTTCTATATCCAGGAGAGATTCGTGTGATTTGAGATTATTTATCTCGAGCGCCCTGAAATTCGATTTGGCTAACAGCTTCGCCAAGCCTTAACCTTTGAATAGCTTGGTCGACTTCACTTCCAGATAAAAATCTTTAATTTTAGCCAACCATCGACCTCTTCTTCCATCATTGTCTAGTTGAACCAAGATGTCTTTGATAGCATTTGTTGGCACGTAAGGGATTATTTTGGAATAGAGTACATATGTTTTGAAGGCCTTGAGATCCTTCACCATTGCCTATTCTTCTTTCTCAAGCATATCATATCTTAATTCTGCATTTGTGAGGCTTTTGCTAAAGAATTCTATTAGTTTCTCGAATCCTTCCTCGTTGTTTTGTAGGAGTACCGCTGCAACAGTATGTTCAGAAGAAAATGAGAAGATCAAGAATTATTTTGTATAGTTCGGACTTGCTAGCACAAGTGCTTCCCCTATAGATTTCTTGACGTGTTTGAAAGAGGCTTTAGCTTCAAAATTCCATTTCACTTCGTTGTCCTTATTCAACATATCTGTAATCATTTTAATTATTTCAACAAAGTTGGGAATAAATCTTCTCAAAAAATTGATCTTTCTTAAAAAATATTGAATTTCTTTTCTCTTCCTTGGAATATTAATTGTTTCTATAGCCACAACTCACTTAGGGTCGACCTTGATTCCTTTTTTTGACACTATATGACCCAAGCACTTACCTTCTTGCATAGAAAAATGTGATTTATTGGGATTAAGAGACAAATCGAACTTTCTACACTTTGCAAAGGTGTGCTTGAGGTGTAGCATATGTTCTACATCAGAGTCAGAAAAAACCATCAAATCATCAAGATAAATAACGACGAATTTTTCTCTCTAACTAAAGAACGTGATGTCAATCGCTCTCTAGAAAGTATCCCCTGCATTCATCAAACCAAATGGCATTTTATCGTACATAAAGGTTCCCCACGAATTGGTAAATGCAGTCTTTTCTCTATCGTCTTCATGGACAACAATTTGATTGTATCCAGAAAAACCATCAATCATGGACATTCTGTTAGCTCCAACTACCTTTTTTAGAACATGGTCCTCTGAAACATTTAATATATAATGTTAATGTTGATTGAAAATTAATGATTGCTTATGAATATTGATTTATTTATTTTTTAACTGATTTGATTTTTTAAAAACATAGATAATGTCATTATAAACAATCTATTTGGAAGCATGGAAAAACAATATTTGAATGGAATCGAAGTAAAGGGAAGATTTTAGGAGCTTGTCCTATATACTGACTCCTTCCTGGTTTGAGAGCAATACCTAGAGAGCATCGTCTGGATTGAGAAGATCCATTTTGAGATCGATCTAGATGTATTGGAGATACAAGGCAGGGTTAATATCATTGTTTACCTATTGTTGTTGCAGGTTCATCATAATGAGGGTGCCTGCCATTATTACTTCTTACAAGGATGGTGCATTACTGTATTAATTATTCATAAATTGATTTGCAAGTGAAAAAATTATTTTAAATAAATTTATTTATTTTATTTATTTTTTATATATAATTATTATTATTTATTATTTAATTGTCATTATAAAAGGAATTTATTTTTCTACTTTTAAATTCCACATTTTTAACCATTCTATTTATAAACTAACTTTTATATATTTTATTATCTCATCGTTTTATAATTTAAATGGTTTAAAGTTTAATAGATTTATTTAATTGCTTAGCATTTATCATCCCTAACTATTTATAGCTTTATTGCTATAACTTTAAATGCATTTCATGGTTTAACTTTTGATGCATTTTGTTTGCCTTTGCGTCTATAACAATGTAATGATAATTTTATGTTTTTTTTTAATATATAATTATTAATTATTTTTTTTGATATTTTAAAATATATATTGTGTTGTTAATGATAAATCTAAATTGGATAATAAAAAATGTATAAAAATAATGAAAATTTATGCAAAATAAAATTAATGTAATGTAGTTTTGCTTGGGTTAATAATTTGTATGAAGGGATATAGTTATTTAGCTATTAATAACTCATGTGAAGTTATATTAATAACTCATGTGAAGTTATATGATTATATTTTTAAATGTATTGTAATTAAATGATATATATTGGTTCAATATACTTATTTAGTATTTTTGTTATTATTATTTTTTTTTTCGAATATAATTATTTTTCTCTCAACAAACAAACTTTTAGTTGTTTCTCTAATTCAATCTAAAAACTAATTAATGTTTTTAAATGAAGTTTGACTTTTATTTTTTTATATTTTTAGTTTTTTATGCCTAAAATAATTTAATATTTGCATAATGAAGTATCTTAAGATTTGGATTTTTCTAAGATTTAAAGAAGTGACCATAAATAGTAATGCCTATAATGTAGAGAATTGTCTCAGTGTTAGTACCTCCTCCAGGGGAATACATAATTTAGAAGTAATGAGAATTTGAAATATAAAGAATAGATCGCCTATGACTTTCCATAGTTTAACAATCAAAGAAGATACTTTTTACAATCGCCTATGAACATCCTGGAAAATATAGGTAGTGTGTACCCACCACACAAAATAAACCATCGAAAAAAAGGGGAAGAGAAGTCCTTTGTTCCTGGATTAACTTTCCATGTTTTTAACAATTCTAGGATATTTCTTAACAGAGTTGGATCATGAATATTTAATAGCTTTAGGTTCTATGACATTACATGTTGCACAAAATGACATAGAATAAAGAGGTTTTGTACAAATTATTACTCTACTTTGCATAGTGCACATCTCCCTCGACCTGTCCAACCCCTCTCTAACCCATTTTCCTAGGTTAACATCTTATTTTCCATTCTCAACCAAAGCTGCAATATCTTAGTTTTTACAGGTGCATGAGTTTTCCACACATACGACAACCGTTATTCTCTCTCATTCAAAAACAACCTCTTCCATAGTGATGTATCCCAACTTGACTATGTGTATGCCATTTTATTTTTTCTTGACCATATAATAGATTCCTCGTTTTCTTTTCTCAGATTAATAAAATTTGACGAAAAAATATCGGTGTAAGACTGTCACTCCTTTGTGAGAATACCTTCAAGTTCCAACATGTCCTTTGTCTACCACAATGATCTACCAATTAAATCTCCACCTTCAATTATGGAATTCCATAATGAGTGAATGTCTTGATTGTTAGGGACCTAACCCCTCATGTAGGTAGAATAATAAATTTCCATGTAATAGAGGTCAATATTAATAAGGCCTAGCAATAAGGAAGAATAAGTCCAATGTAAGAAGACCTAATAGAAGCTTTCGCTTCTAGAAGGATCTTCCTCTNTATCTGGAAAAACCATCAATCATGGACATTCTGTTAGCTCCAACTACCTTTTCTAGAGAATGATCCTCTGAAATATTTAATATATAATGTTAATGTTGATTGAAAATTAATGATTCCTTATGAATATTGATTTATTTATTTTTTAACTGATTTGATTTTTTAAATATAAACAATCTGTTTGGAAGCTTGGAAAAACAACATTTGAATGGAATCTAAGTAAAGGGAAGATTTTAGGAGCTTGTCTTGTATACTGACTCCTTCCTGGTTTGAGAGCAATACCTAGAGAGCATCGTCTAGATTGAGAAGATCCATTTTGAAATCGATCTAGACATATTGGAGATATAAGGCAGGGTTAATATCATTGTTTACCTGTTGTTGTTATAGGTTCATCGTAATGAGGGTGCCTGCCATTGTTACTTCTTACAAGGTTGGTGCATTATTGTATTAATTATTCATAAATTGATTTGCAAGTGAAAAAAATATTTTAAATAAATTTATTAATTTTATTTATTTATTATATATAATTATTATTATTATTTATTTAATTGTTTTTATAAAAATAATTTATTTTTCTACTTTTAAATTCCACATTTTTAACCATTCTATTTATAAAGTAAATTTTATATATTTTATTATATCATTGTTTTATAATTTAAATGGTTTAATATATTTATTTAAT
>SNQJ01S0114346.1:0-28231 GCA_010110895.2 Picea sitchensis
TTTTTTTGTGAAGGAACAAAAACAGAAACTATGAAAACTCATCAAATCCTTAGATGACCTAAAATAAGAATTGTGAGATTGGTATGAAAATATAACTAAGCATCTTCTGAAATTGAATTTCAAGAAATAAGCTTGATATTCGCAATAATATTATTGATGGCGGAATATTCCTCATTAAGTTTGATATTATTTAGCACTTTTTATGAGAATGGTTGAAAAGAAGTAAATTAATTTTGTAAGAAAATTGTATTTGTTTTTTTCACAAATTTGATAAGAATTTGGTAGAAATTTCATGCATGAGTAAAGTTCTATCATTATTCAAATTACATGCTTAGTTTCTTCCTCTTTCACCTTGTGGGAGAAGATTCTAACTTCGCTTAAATAAAATATTTTGTGAATTCTAACAAAAAAAATTGCTAAGATTTTGTGTAAATGCATGGCATATGGAGAATGGATAGATCAATTTTATATGATTTCTTATATATCAATAGCGAGAAGTAGTATTGAAAATGAAGGATGAAATTTGAGGTAACACTACATTATTGGTAAAGTGTGAAACAACTCCATTTTCTATTGTGAAATTTAGAGTTATTTTTTGTAAACATCTTATAGAAATGATTTTAGTGGACTTAAGTGTGCATGAACATGCCCAAGCATGGCAAAGGATCTAAATACGTAGACCATTGTGACGAAACCTAATGTCATAGGCTAAGTATAGAACATTTAGTGTTCGCTATTTTAGTTATAGAGTGGAGACTAAGAAGACTATGAGATGTTGATTGTAATTAGAAAGAAAGAGATAGATCTTAAAACCATTATATGGGATTTTGTAAAAACATATAGAATGATAATAATGTTTTTATCACATAGGTATTTGTGTTATTGAAATTTCTTGTCATTAAAGATTAACATTGAAAATACATTGCATTGGATGATTTTTTTTTCTTTATTTACCTTAGCAATGTAATAATGTGCCATGTAATCTCGATATAAACTTCATTGTTTTTTAAAAATGGAAAGATTCAATTTAATCAATTTAATCTAAATTTTTATTTTTAAAAGGTTATCTTAAATGATGATGTAAAACTTAAATATCAATTATTTTTTATACACAGTTTTGTAAGATTATCTAAAGGATATTGGTTTTGTTCTTTCACATCTAAATGGAATACAAATTCATTATGAAATTTTAAATATAAACAATATAATAAATGTGATCTATTTTGGTAAAATTGGTTTATGCTAAACCATAACAAGTTAGGATGATAAGTTGTATTATCTTTATATTAAATTATTTGTACATATATTTTTCATTTCTATTTGGAAAATATGTTTTTTACTTGCATTTATTTTGTATTTATAATCATTGAATAATTATATAATAGTGGGTGTGAGTCAACTTGAACTATAATTTTCAACAAAAATTCTTATCAGATTTGAAAAATAATTTTAATGGAAAAGAGGTTGAGTTTGTCCACTAGTTAATGTACTCTTATATATATCTCTTAATGTTAACCTACATCTGAAATGTAGTCTACAACAAATCATATAGAAAATTGGTCCAAATTTGAGTAACTACTCTTTATCTAATAAATCATTATAAAACTAGTTTGATTGGTCTATTTTTTTTAAATTGATAATTTTTTTACACCGTGAATTCCGAATGCTAAATGTATTTTTAAATTTCATTAATAAAATAAAATACAAAGTTACGCAATTTAATCAAATTTGAAGATTTCAACACATCACATTGAACAAAAAAAATTAACAATATTTTCAACATTATATTGAAAAATATAATAAATAAGCATAAAGCTTTGAAAAATATCTATATTGAAAAATATAATACATAAGCATAAAAATTTGGTAAATATTTACAAAATACTAAAAGGCACAATTAACTTACATAACAATGAGGTAAAGAGAGATATGCATTTTTTTTTTTATGAATATTTTAGAAGAAAACTATTTCATTAATTTATTTCCAGAAAAAATAATCCATTGTTATTACTAGATAAGTATTATCATGCAATTTTTAGGAAAAGTAATCCATTTTTTTTTCTTCATAAATATTTTTTTAGAAAAATAATCTATTAAAATTTATAAAAAGTATTTCTTTATTATAAAATATTGATATATATACAAATAATATAATGAGTATGTTCATGCAAATTTAAGTTCATTAAATTCATATTTATAAGATGTTTACAAATAATAACTTTAAAGTTCGCAATAGAAAATGGAGTTGTTTCACACTTTACCAATTATGTAGTGCTACCTCAAATTTCATCCTTCATTTTCAATACTACTCTTTGTTATTGATAGATAAGAAATCATATAAAATTGACCTATCCATGCTCCATATCTCATGCATTTACACAAAATATTAGCAAAAGTTTTTGTTATAATTTACAAACTTTTTTATTTAAGTAAAGTTAGAATCTTTTCCCACAAGGTAAAAGAGGAAGAAACTAAGCATCAAATTTGAATAATAATATAACTTTACTCGTGCATGAAATTTCTGTCAAATTCTTATCAAATTTGTGAAAAGAAAGAATACAATTTTATTACAAAATAAAGTTTTTTTTCTTTTCAACTATTCTCGTAAAAATTGCTAAATAATATCAAACTTAATAAAGACTCTTCTGGCATCAAAAATATTTTTGTGAATATCAAGATTATAGAAGAAGCAAAAGACCTATTTGTGCACTATTATGGACGGACAATTTGATGACTTAACCATGTAAATTTAGCAACCTTTCTTAATAATAAATAATAAACTACAAAGTGAAAAAAAATAAAAAACCAATCAATTACATGAAATTAAAAATCTTACTAACTAAATCTAAATTTTAGGGTAAAAGACAAATAATAAAACATGAATATAGGCTAACTACTATGGAGGGCGATGACCGGGATCAAAAGAAATTGAGTCATTCATCTTGCACATGAGTTTAAAAAGACTTGTTAAAAGCTAAGCATATTTATATAATCATTGAATAATCATATAGCAATGGTGGGGTGTGACATTCAAGTTGAACTATAACTTCCAACAAAAATTTCTATCGAATTTTTAAAAAATGTTAAGTTTATCCATTAACTTATATATATATATAATTCAAATCTAGTAATAAACTACAAGTGAGAAGTATTCCACAATCAATTATATAGGAAATTGTTCCAAATGTGAGGAAATACTCTTTGTCTAATAGATCATTCATACAAAACTAGTTTTGATTGGTATACTTTTTTCAAACTCATAATTTTCTTACACCATTTTATGAAAGGATTTCTAATGTTAGATGTAATCTTAAATGTCATTAATTAATAAGATAAAGTATCAAAATACAAAATTTAATCTAAATTGAAGAGAAACATAATGTTTGATTTCAACATATCACATTGAACAAAATGATTGACAATATTGAATATTCAACAAATAAGCATAAAGCTTTGGGAAATATTTATAAATGACTAAAATGCACAATTGATGTACAAAACAATGAGGTAGAGAGAAATGCATTTTCTTTCTTTATGAATAATTTATAGGAAAAATAATAGATTTTTTTTTTAGAAAAAATAATATATTATTATTACTAAATGAAACATAAAATTATGTAACATTTTTTCTTTGCTAACTATTTTTAGGAAAAGTAATCCATTGTTTTCTTTCTCCATAAATAATTTTTAACAAAAATAATCCATTAAACTTTAGGAAAAGTAATATCTTATCATAACCTAGTGTTAATTTGATTTCAATGAAGGTGTCATTACATTGTAGGTGTTGTTAAATTTAAATGATGAACATGTAAACTAGGGCTTGATAAAATAATTGTCCTTCTCATGTTGTTAGAGTTGCATCATTTGAATTTTGGATAATGTAAGATGTAAAATAAGGTGTAATGATAATATTGTATTTATCTAACCTAAGTTATATGTAAATGTTGTTTTATTAGTAGGTGTTATTTGTACCTTTTATAAATAAATTAAATGGTTTTACTGGATTCAATTAACAATAACAAATTGATTAGATATGTTATTTATTTGCATTAATTTTTTTTTCCAGTGGAAAAGGAAAATTGACATCTTTGACTTTAATTCATTTATAAATTAAAAACAATAATTCCAACCATTAAAAATTGCAACTTCAACAAAAATTTCCATAATAAACTAAAAAAAAATTAAAAAATTAAAATATTTATTTTTTTTTAACTTAAAAAATGATAACATAATAAAGTAATGAATGAAAATATATAATATACATCCAAACATCCAACATATTATGTTTTTTATCATTTCTCTTTACCATACAACATATTTCTCTTCACCATACAACATATTGATCATCCATTTCTAATCTTATTTATTATTGAAATTTAAAATGATACTATCTTATTTTATAATATTTATCTTATTTAAATTAAATTTGAATATATACTATTTCATTTTATAATATTTATTTTATTTTATTTTAAATTAAATTCAAATTTAACGTTATAATACAGAACTGAAGGGTTAGAGTTAGTTTCACTTTAACCATGTACAATGTGTATTTGAAAATTTTAATTTTTTAAATAAAATAAACCATGTAAAATATGGAATGAATATTTTATTTTTTTAAATAAAATAAAAACAAAATGTAATAAGATATAATTATTTACTATCAAATATAAATATAAATTAATAATATAAGCAAAAAATCTAGTAAAAACATTAAGCAAATAATATAAAAAGTAGTAGTCTAAAGGTTTTACCTTTTGGTTGTTTTTCCATAATTTTTTTTGCTTTGATTTTGTTCAAAATTTGATGATGAATGGTTGAATTTGTATATTTGAGTGGCTAAGTTTGTATAATCTTCCTAAAAAAAATTAACAAAACCCAAAAAATAAAATGTTCCAAAAAAAAAATCAAATTCCACAAAAGAGATTCCACTATGTAACAACCTTTGTATCTACAAATGGGGACTGCCCCTGAGTAAACAAGGAGCCTTCCAGAATAGTCCTAGTTTTAGGCTATAAAGAGTCTAACAATAATACCAAATGAACATCATTCCAAGAATAAACAGAATTTGAAGGACAAGAAATCCATAAATCTGTATAAACGAATGTCAAGAAAACATCGAATCAATTTCAGTTCTTGTGACTAGTTAAATAACTGCTCTGATTTCTGTCATGACATGCCAAACGAGAGCATGTGTTCCTTATCAATTTCGCCTGATTAAATCGACTCTTTCTTGAGTAAAAAAAAAAGGTTATCCTCTCGTGCCACAACCATATGTCGACCTACAGCAAACACCAGCATAAGAATATGTCGACCTACAACAAACAAATTCATGATGTTGTTGGAATAGCATAAGAAAGCATGCATTCAATTTTTTTTTTTATATCCATTTGTTTTTTTGAAGATCAATTTATCTAAGCCATACAACAAGGTGAATTGGTGTTTTTTTAAAAGATTACTACTTCATATGGTAATGAACTTGATGATAGTGAATTGGGTTATGGGATGTTTATCATCCATTTCTTTTGCAGTGTTAATTAATGGTTCCCCATTTGGTTTCTTCAATTCTTCTAGAGGACTTAGATAAGGCTGCTCTTTATCACCTTTTATTTTCCTGTAAGTGGTAGAAAGGTTCAGCATGCTCATTAAAGAAGCTAGAAGCAAACAATATTTGAAGGGGATTCAAGTTGTATGATCTATATATCTCCCATCTTCTCTTTGTGGATTATATTATGCTTTTTAGTCATGGGTATGTGAAGGAGTTGGAAAAAATAAAGGAGCTATTGAACTTATATTGCAAGGCTACATGTATGGAAATAAACCACAATAAGTCTATGTTCTTCTTTAATGAGCTGGAAGATGATATTAAAGCATAGGCCATTATTTTATTCCCATTTAAGTCTCGTGATTTAGAGAAAGGGGTAAAGTACTTGGGTTTTTTCTTAAAACCTAATAAATATCACTATGATGACTAAAGCTAGTTGTATAATAAAGTGGAAGCTAGAATTTTAGTCTTGTATGACCGATGGCTCTCGCCAAGAAGAAAACTTGTCTTGGTTAAGGTAGTTTTGGAGAGTGTCCCAGTATACTGGTTAACAATAGAAAATATTCCTAAAAGCATGCTCAACAAAATAAAAATAAAAAATATTTTAGTTTTTTTATGGGTTGGGAAGAGGGATAAAAAAAGGCATTCCCCTTGTTAAATGGAACAAAGTGGCCCTCCCAAAAGATTTGGGAGGGTGGGCATTGAAAAATGTACATGTTTTTAGCCTAGCCTTTGCAACAAAAATTCTTTGGAGGTTAGTTTACAATGATGAACTCTAGGGAAGAGTTATGAAATAAAATCACCTTAAGGGGATCACAATGCAATAATGGTTCAAAGATTGGAAAAGAAACATACTCCAAGTGCATACATGATCTAGAAAGTTGTTGGTTAAGTTTGATTCCTTGGTTGGCAAATGTATGGTTTGGAAAGTTGGGAATGGAGGCAAGGTCAATATTGCACAGGACACTTGGATAGGAGCCAAAGGTAATTTTAGACTCTCAAAAGCTATAATGCAGTGGAGTACCCTACCAATAAAAGGTGAACACCAAGAAGAGAGTCGTAGCCGCGAGGGAAGGCTTGGCGAGCGATGAAGAGGAGGTAGAGGATCTTCGGGTTGTGGAGCAGATTGAGGAAATCTTGCATGCGACATATGAGAGGAAGACAAGAGGTCCAAGAGCAGAAGTAGAAGGCAACACTCCTATCCATATTAGTGTCAGTGTGGAACCCACAAACCCATGTGTGACTAATACACCAAGAAAAACACCATCGTTTAGACAAACGGATTTTGGGAGAAGGAAGACAGTAGGAAGTACATCTACACAAGGAACAACAACTGGGGGAGCCAATTCAGGAAGCAATAGTCAAGTATCTACACAGCACGGAGGTAGTAGTTCATCATTCAAGATGGCAGGACATGATCCAACCATTAGGTTACCAGAATTCAAAGGTGAAGCATTGGAGGACCCAAAGAATCACATGTTTATCTGTGAAAAGATTTGGGAAGCAAAATAGATCACAGACTAGGACACTAAACTTGCACAGTTAGCCATCACGTTAAGAGATCGCGCATTGGATTGGTATATGAGTTTAGCTGCAAACAGTCCGCCAGGGACAACTAGAACGATTGGAGATCTAAATAAGTTGTTGATAAATGAGTTCCAAAAGCCGAGTTTAGAGGATCAATACATGAACAAGATGATAGAGATCAGACAGAAACCAGGAGAATCTGTATGGGAGATTGAATAGAGATTCAAATGACTAAAGGGAAAGATAAAATACGCCATGACAGATATGCAGCATAGGCACATGTTTGTCAATTCATTGTTACCACACTTGAAATATCCACTATGACAACAGAAGTTTCAGACGCAGGCAGAGGCTCTGCAGGAAACCCTACAACTGGAAGAGAACCAATATCATAAGACAGATCCATCCATCGAGTAGATGAAGGAGGATCTGAAGAAACTCACATTCTAGCTAAACTAGAACAAGAACAAGGACAAAAGAGAATTTGTTTGGTGCACCACACGTAGGACAAAAGGACACCATAAGAACGAATGTCCAACATTCGCGCAGTACATGGCAGCAGGAATGCCAAATCCATTACCAACAGTAGGACTATGGTGCAAGATCTGTAAGAAACAAGGTCACGATCCATATCACTGCCCAATGATGCAGAAGTACCAGACAGTACCGAAGAGCTCGTATTGCAACTTTTGCAAGTCAGTAGGCCATGATGATTGTTGGCCCTTGACCAGGTTTTGAGGAAACACTAGTCATGGTTGACCATTTTTGGGACTTCGACAAGTTGGTTGAAGACGGAGCTCCCAGGCGAAGTGGAGATCGTGGGATTCTGCCCATTTTGCAGGCTTTTTGGGGATTTTAGGGTTTATGTAACGGGTATGGGATGTCAGCCCATGGGTTTACCCATGCTTAGGCCCATTTTTGTAATGTATAAATAAGTAGTTAGTGGAGGAGTCAGTTGGTTACTAGTCATTGATCAGCTTAGTGCTTGGCTAGTTGGCTTTGTGCAAGAATGTGTTGAAGCTTGTAGAGATAAGTGTGAGCATTTTGTAAGTTCTTTGTGCGCAGATTATGTAAGGCTTTGTGTTGTGACCTGATTTTGAGGAAGGTGGATCTAGTGCGTTGTGCGCAGATCACCTATCCAATGCAGAGTGAGCATTGTGGCTCTGTGCCTATAAGAAGATTGAAGAATATTAATAAGAAGAAGAAGAGTTGGTGGACGTAGCCCCACACTGGGGTGAACCACATATATCCTGTGTTGATGTGCTTTGTGTAATGTTATTCATGGTGTTTATGCTTATGTTTTCTTAGTGAACTGTTCTTGATGTATGATATATAGATCTAGGATTTCTTAGTGCTTTATGATGTGAATGAATGTTAGATCTGAATTGATGCTAAGTTCTTAGAGGTGTTGATCTGTTTATTACAACATTGTTCTGTATTTAGGGATTAATCTGTGAATTGAATAAGAATCATAACTTAATGCATACTATTGGCTAAGTGCTCTATTGAAGTGTGTAATCACAGATCTGTGTCCCATCTAGGTTGTAGACACCTGAGTCCTGCAACCCCCCCCCTTCCTCTACCTCGGGTGAGACTTCATTTTCTTCGCAGGTGTTGCCGAAAGGGTCGATAGTTAGAGTTTTTTTGGTGCATTGTTGAAGCGTTGAACCCTGGGTCTGCCCCTGTACCAAAAAATAGTTCTGTTGTCGGGACCTGAAACTGTGATTGTTGGGAACTGAAGAAAAGAAAAATATTTGTGCATAGATCTGTTGTTGTAGTGCGCAGTATTCTACCTGACTTGTGAAGCTCTGTGGCGATAAAGAGAATCCCAATATGAAGAAAAGAGGTAAGATATTAAAAATTTGTGCTCTAGTAAAGGTAAGATAAGTGGAAATTTTTTCTTCGGAAATATGGATCTAGGTATGTTTAACATATTTTGTACTAGTATGAAAATTAGGGCACATCTAGAAGAAATAAGATTTGATCTGAATAGATTTGATAGCAAGGGAGAAAGATATGTTATTCCTATGCATAAAAATAATTTTTGGACTAACAAGTGGATGCAGGAACCTAGAATGAATGTTTGTAGATTGCAAGTCCATCACTATGTTCCTAGTGCATAGTACAAAAAAGGTTGGAGATTGTTTAAGAGAAAGAGAGGATTGACACTATGCTATAGTTGTAGAAGACCAGGACATCTTGCTAAAGAATGCCCTGGTGTAGGTCCTACTTGTCTTTGTTGTAAAGCTGTGGATCATGAGGTTTTGGATTGCCCTAAAATGATTGCTAAAGTTGAAAAGATGAACATGAGACAAGAAAACCATGAAGAAGTTCAAGAAACTAAGTATATGATAGAAAACCAGAGAAAAACAGAATATGTGTTATTACAGCTAAAAGAAACATTGAATGATCACAGAAACATCAGTCTACCAGAGATATTAAAAGAAAAGCAGTGCATAGAAACAAGAATAGGAGACTTCAACATAGACTGTGTTCTGGATGAGGAAACACAGGTGAATATCATGCCAGAAAGAACTTGGGAAATTTTGGGAAAGCCTGCTATGATTCCTTCATTAGGAGGGATAGGATTGTTTAAAGGAAAGATGATAACCCTATGTGGAAGAGTTACTATCGTAGCTACGATAGCTCATGGAACATCAACCGAAGAATAATTTGAAGTCATTAAGTTTGTGGAGAACAACGCCCCATTTGCACTTTTGTTAGGAAAGACTTGGATTGAGAAAGATCAGATCTGGAGGAAAGTAGAGGAAGGAGCTAAAGAACAGAAAAAGTAAGAATTAAGGGACTTTATAGCCAAGAAAATAGAGTGACTAATACAAGAACAAGAGGACGAGTCGAAGCAACAGAAGGCAAGAAAGTTTGTTGTTGAAGTTTCCAGAATGCATGAAGGCTTGAAAACCCTACCCATACGACAGAGAAGAGCACCTAGCCTAGAAGTAGAAAGAAGAGAGGTATTACATTCGACCCCTTTGGAAGACCATCAGCAGTGCGAAGTTACTACGTTAAGGGAAGAAAAGAATAAGAATAGAAAGAGGAACCCAGAGACTCTGATCACGGGAAAGAAGGCAAGAAAACTCAGTAAGAGGAAGGCAAAGTTAGAAAAATTGCAAGAAGTTCCAGAGAAGACTTTGCAGAAGTCAGGCTTGTAGAATTTGAACCTCGACGGATTAGTAGAACTGCGCAGAAAGGCACTTCGCCATGACGAAGATATATGACCGTTGGAGGCACCCCAACTGTTAGAATGACGCTCCAGAACGATTAGAAATGCAGTTATTGTAGGAAAAGATCACCAACCGTTGAGACCGCACCATAATGGATGGATTGAAGCATTTCGACCCATTGAAGGAATCCGTTACGACATTGTTTATTTATAACGTCGAATGTCACACCAGGACCACTTTTTCAAACTGAGATATTCAAGCTAATAGAGAAGTGATCACACACCGCGCTTTGTTGTCCAGACCTTGACATTGAGTCGATTACCTTGAGTATTTGTTCGCCTACCCGAGATTATTTTCTTACGAGTGTGCATGTCGGGCGAACGTAGTGCAATAGAGAAGTCTATGGAGGATTAGCCTCATCAACGGGAGGATTGCAAGCATCCCCCTCGACTGGACGTCGATCTGGGCCATCCTAAACCACGACGGAGAAGAGAAGCAAGAACCACAATGATCTGGCGAATGCAAAGCAGATCCCGTCAGTCTTTCCCGACTACATCTCGCCCTTGGTTGGCGTGGTTAGTTGTGATAGCATCCCGAGGGATTTCGAATACACGCTCATCACTGCGTACCTCCCGAAATGGATACGCGCAATAGGACCGCAGTTGGGACGGATCCTAGCTCTTAATATAAGTGATTTCAACCTCGGTGATAGGAAGAATTATGCGATGCTCGCACTGCATCACTACCTGACAAAGACAACTAGGAAGAAACCTAAGATAGTTCCTTAGCCTTGGATCAAGGACATTGCAAGATCAACTATCTTAAATGTGATGAAGATCCCACACTTCGGCAGACATTAGGAGGTTAACGCGTGCGTTAAACTCTTCCTGTCATGCTACCATGGAGGCCATCTCTTGTTAGATAGGTGTGTGACTATGGATCCGGTGTTGATCCACCTGATCACTGGATTAAGCATGCAGGGACCAGACCCTCAGAAATTATACCCAGGAGAGACGTCAAATCTCTCCTTGGCATAGCACATCAAGGAGGCGTATGGCGATGTGGAAAAAGGGAAGTGAGGCTACAAGGTAACCCCCATCTAGGATCGTGCAGTGCACCTAGATTGTCAATTGATCGTTGGCAAGATCATCAGAAAGAATAGGCTGACACAAGTCACAAGCTTCGTAGTCGACCTTGCAGGGAAGTGTGTCGAAGGGATGTAGATGAACTGGGCAAGCTACCTCATCAATGAGTTGGAGAAGGATTGTCACGAAGTGCAGGACCAAAGCTATGAGTTCCACTTTAGTTGGTTTTTGATCTTAATAGAATTTGTCACTTGGGATATGCCGGAGGGAGCGACATTCCTGGAAGTCGAGCCATCAGAACTACTAGCCGCGAGGTTCACCACATTATGGTATACAAGCGACATGGTGAAGAAATGGCAATCAAATGCAGTGTTCCACACTTATTACTTACAACTCAAGTGCGTCATTGAATCATTCCCCCGAATGACCCCGAACACCTTGCATACATATAGGCCACTAGCGAAGTTTTGCGCAAACCGACACTTCATATATATCACCGTGCGTGGGGATGAAAGCAAGGAGGAGTTGCAGTCTTACTACAAATTGACTGATGAAGACATGGAAGAGATAACCAAGGAATGGCCAACATAATTCCTTGTACCAATCTAGCAGAAAGAGCTTTTCGACCCCCACATCATCGGAATCCCTTTGGTCACCTTGACCGAGTATGACATACCAAGCAGCACAAAGAGAAATAAGAAAAAGGAGGAAGTGTTGGACATAGATAGTGAGGAGAAGGACAACGCCTCAGAGGAAACTGCGCCTGACTCACCTAGAGGAGTAGGAGGCGACGAAGTAAACCACGAGGAGGAAGGAGAAAAACACAAGAGAGATAAGGGCGAAGTAACACCACTGAAGGATCCCCTTACAAAGGTCGAGATGTCCAAGAAAAGGAAGGGTGTTACACATTATTTTGGTCACTCTGATGATGACCCTATAGTCATGTGTTCACGCTCTCAAAACAATCTTTTACATTAGAAAAATGACTAAGTTCTTCCCCTACAAGGCATATTTTTATAATGACATCATAGGCTAACAGTGGTACACAGTGCAGAAATCCTTGATTTCTGCAGGGTGCTCTATGCTTGGCTCATAGGATTTCTGCATACTGCTATATAGGCAGGGTGCGGTGGCATTTGAAGCTAAGGAAAGGAAGAAGTTTCACGGAGTTTCTAGAAGGAGAATCTTCTAGAAGGTGAGGTGGTGTCTATGTGGTTTTTGTCTTGTTGGCTTCTCTGATTGGTGGGATCATCCTCATCCTTGTAACCACTCCACCTTCTCCTATATAATGATGGGTTTCTCATGGAAAAGGTTAAGCAAGATTGAGCAAAGAATTGTTGAAAGAATAGGCTGAAGACTGTGTGAAGGATCTTGTTACAACTAATGCTTGTGACATCTACTTGTCCCTCAAGATTTTTTGGATTATCTTCATACGAATTTGGAGCAAGTGTATGTGTGTGTTGGAACAAAGGACCATCGAAAGGGAACTTGCGACATCAAGGCAATTTGGTTTTATCTTCCACTTTTACTTAATATGATACGGTGACATGTTTCTTTCCCATAAAATCATTAGCATTTTATTACATGACTCCTTGATCACATGTTTAGGTTCCCATTGGATTAAAAATCGTTTCTTTCACTTTGGTTGGTTTGTTTCATTGAAGATTTGATCTCACAAGAGAACCAAAGTGAAGCAGGGACAACAGAGATATAAGGAAGTGATATCTAAAGGTATGTCATCCATTCCTTCTTTGATCATAAATTCAATGATAATAACTTAGGGAAAGCGTCATGTCCTGTCTTGTTTTGTTCTAGATCCAGGTGGATCTAGGGAGATTAGTTTATGTCCGCATTCACTGATTTATCCAATAACAAAATTGGTGACTCCACTGGGGAATCGAAATTATTGTGGTTTTTTGTTGGCCATTTTATTTTAACCGATTCTTTTTACCTAAAATCAGTCTCTGAGTCTGTGGGAGATCCATTCAATCTTTGTGTATTTGAAAGTTCACCTAGATTCTTTACCCTCTTCTCAAAATTTCTTGATTTACAGACACTTACGCACTGTACCCTATACATAACCTGTGGAAACCTTCAATTTTTGTGCCCTGGATGTTTGTTTCAGTGTGAACTTTCTGCACCCTATCTATTTCTGGCCTACGGAAACTCTTGATTTCCACACTGTAATGTGTTATTAGGCTGCGGTGGCGCCTGTGAAATTTTTTGTGTTGGGTTTTAGCCTCTATTGATGCCCAGTTTTTCTTTAATCAGCTGGGAGGGACTTTTAATTCCAACCCTTGACTTTTTCTGGAAGTTTAACTTGTTGTTGATTGGTTTCGGAGATCGAATACCTCCCTTTTATTTTTATTTTTTTTACCAATTTTTGTCTTTGATTTTTATCGACAAGGATATAATCTTTGAGCTTGTATCTGAGTAGTTGTTCGACTAAAGGTCTTTGATTGGATTCAATGTTTTGGATTGATTACATGTTCTGGATTTCTTGATGATTGGGGAGTCATTTTTCATTTACATTTGAAGAAACCCTTTCTTGTCATTTTTTACTTTTATCTCCATTGAAAGTTTGATTTGGGTGCTTGTTGAGCGTATAATTTTTCTTGGATTACTTGTCCTTTCTTAGTCATACCCCTGATCTAGTCTTAGAAAGGAAGAATTTAAAGTCACTTATTTTTTTAAGTAATCATATATAAGGAAATTTTATTGCATCCAAAATAAGAGAACATTGAGAAACGGTATTGTTTTTTGTTGTTTTCATTTGTGTCCATTTAAGAAAAAGAAAGTATATTTTGTAGCTTACGTCATTCAAGAAATACCTTCTCCCTGTTGTAGATAGAGTTCATTGAACGGAAATTTACATCATTCATTTTTATTTGCATATTGGGTCAAGGTATTACACAACATTGGTTTCATTCCCGTCTCCCTCTTGAGTAACAACATCTTTTAAAAAACATTGTGAAATCTAAAAATCAATTAGCAACTTTTATTTTCTAGGGCTCTTTTACACCAACATTATCTAGACTAGATCTTTGGAATAGGCTGTGAGACACACTCTCCAAAGAAAAAAACACACAATAGCATCTTGTGATAGGGAGTGTTTAATTCCATTTGCAACATTTTGTCCTGGGAAGCCCTTCTCACACAAGGGTCAAACCTGAGGTCGCATTGAGATTAGCAGAGTTACTCACCCTGCTTTGTTGATCTCAATGTAGAGATTGCACGTATTATGGGGTTTGTTTGTAGATATACCCACAATGATGATTGGAAGCCTCTCGAGTTGATTTCGAGCTAGATACCCTGCCTTTGTGTGTGGATCGGACTGTCGATTGTTTCCCCAGGAATCATTGTTGTTCTTGGTAGCCTTAGTTGCCTATCTTCTTAGGGTCTTACATGAGGTGACTGTGGAGGGGAAAGTCTTCATGGTACCTGGAATTGACGTTGGTCAGACTCACTCGGGCTCCTTGGAGGGTATACCCACGATTATGTGTGGGAGATTGCACCAAGGTGTAAGTCCGTTAAGCGGGTCGTCAACGTAATTTTTCCACCCGCTTTGTCTTAGCCCCTTCTTGTCTTGACTTCGCGACATTGGATTTCATCACCAACCAGTGACTTCGAAATAAGAAGGTTTTGTTTTCTTGGTCTGATTCCTAGATTTTATTAGCGAGTGTTGTTTGTTTTCATAGTTGGCCATAGATTTTTTCCGTAAAATGTTTGGTTCATCCAACATTGACCCTCCACGTCGTTCACGTAGGATGCAAGGACTACCTCCAGAAGATCCATAAGTTTCCGAACCCTTGATTCCTAACCCACCGGAGGGCTCTCCTCAACAGAGTGAGGTCCAAGACAATATACCATCCCAAGCGGAAGGAATTGAATCTCTAGACAATTTTCGAATTATTTTTTATTCTCTAGATGCTTTCTGAATACCTACTGGATACGAGAGACATATTCTTCAACTGACTTCCTCCGGATAATTTTTTTTTGACACTTATGGAAAACCAACGGAACCTCTTACTGGCTCGGAAAGCAAGGATCCTTTTTGGACCACTGACACATTTCGAACCCCGGCTACAGTGCGAGACCTTTACGGCTCGGGGGAAGGTGTTGATATACATGTCATCTCTGAACTACCTGAGACATATGCAACCTATACGATACCTATAGATCACTTTAATAGAACGAATGGTTATATTTTCGTGGGTTCAGACGCACAGTCCGTTGGTCCTAACTCGATCATTCCTCTTCAGATGGCCCATTCCACAATGGTCCCAAACGCTGCGACTATTCCCACTAGGAATACGGTGGTTACCCAAGCTCCCATTGGTACACCACTTTCGTCTAGGCCTATCCCATCTCTTTCTTATGGGTACAATTCTTTAAATACTTATATCCCCATCCCTACCCAAGTTCCTTCCAGAGCTTCTAGAATTTTTACCCCTTCTGGATACAATGTTGTTGCCGGTTTCATTTCGACACCTTCCCAGGTCCCCTCCGGAGGGTCTTATCCCCCTTTTATGGGAGGATTTGTCCCAAGTGGCTCCAATACTATTGGAGGCTCTACTCCATCATTAACTTTTGTTTTTCAGATTCATGTTGGAGGACAATATAACACTGGGGGAAAACTCAATTTGGAGGTCACAGCCAAATTGGAATACAAACCCCTCTTGGAGGACAATCTCCGCTTGGAAGTCCTACTCCACCTTATGGACAGAACATTCTAGGATCGTTAGACCAGTATCAGAACCTTCTCATCCAAGGAAATCCACAATCATATGGGGGGAAACAACCCCAAGTTATCTCTTTCATACCCCCTAGTTTGGGCCAGTCGTATCTCGGTTCTTCCAATCCCATTTGGGGTTTGAACATTCCATCTAGTGTCCCTTTCTAGGGGAACATCCCTAATCAGTACAACCCTATGGGATACATGCCTCCACATTCACGTCTGAATCTGTCAAGACCTTCACCTCACATGCAAAGTGCTTACGGTCCTACTGGTCTACCAATGGGACTTCCTCTCGAAAGTCACCAATATCCTCATGTGAATAGATAGTTACCCTTTTTATCCACTTTGGATATTTCTAACTTGTCTAGAATCTTGAATGACCCCATCCTGCATTCTCCCCATTGGCCCGTTATATCGGCCAAGCTACCGTCCGACATTCCAAAATTTGATGGTAAACCGGGAGAAGATCCAAACAACCATGTCATGACTTTTAACCTTTGGTGTTCATCCAACTCTTTGATGGATGATTCCATTCGGTTATGAATCTTCCAATGAACTCTTACGGGTTCGGCTGCAAAGTGGTATATAGAATTACCATGAAGAATCTTCACCGATTTTAATACCCTATCCATGGCTTTCCTCACACACTACAAGTTGCCAATCCGTTATGAAACGGGAACCGAGATGTTGAGTTCCTTCAAGAAAAATAAGGCCACTCACATCTCCGATCACATTTATGAGTGGAGACGAGGACAACATTTGATCAAACTCGATCTTACCGATCGGTTATTGGCAGAATGATTCATGAAATCCTTCGTGAATAAAATCTCTCGTGACATTTCCATGGGTGGAGTTGTCACGGAAGAACAGGCGATAAGTCGCACTCGGTACCTCGATCTCGTTTATTCTCAAACGAGTACTATTTACGATCTGCTCCCTGACACACCTCATCCTTCTACCACCACTACCTCAACTACCCCTGCTACTTCTCATGCGACTGATGGTGTGATTGGCACATTCCATGCTCAACCTCAATCTGCAAAAGCCTCTCTCACCAATCCCAAGTCCCCTGCTTCTAATGTTCAAAATGCTCTGACTCCTACTCCTTCCACCGACAAGACCTCTGAGGTGAAATCCGTTCAATCTACTCCTACTGGAAAAAATAAATATAAAAAAGGGAAGGGTAAAAATAAGGAGGATAAAAAAAACCCGCAATCTAAGAAATCCAAAACACAACCTCTTGATGATAAGGATAAGCACAAACCCCAATACCCTTGCCTTATCTGTGGTGATTATCACTACATGAAAGATTGTCCAAGACGGGTCGAGGTTACTAAGTTCCTTCAAGGGACCGTGAAACCTTCCACACCTTCCATTTTGTCCCACCCTTTCCCTTCCCAACAGTAGGCCCAATTGGTCATTCACGACCAACCCTCTCCCTCCACTACTTCTTATGTACTTATGTGCACAGGTGATTCAAAAAGAAATGACGTTACATTTACCACTTGGGCCAAAGATTACTCTTCCTCAAAGGAGAAAGTTGATGATATACCACCTCCGTTGGTTCAACATTCTCCCTCAACTTCACCTCCCAATGGTCCTCTTCATCTTGAACGACCGAATCTTGATACAGTTCTTCACCCTCCCCCAAAGGGTGTTGTTCGAAAGTTTGTCTTCAATCCTCATGCACGTGCTACTCAGAACTACAATATTGTAGAATATCTGCGCAAGCACCTTCCACGATGTCAGCTCTCGAAACCCTTCAAATTTGTCCCACTCAAAGGAAGGCACTGTTAAAATCTATTGGTAGAATTGACCCTACAGATACGAATTTGATCATTTTTGACCTGGAAGATCACATTCCAAGGCTACCCCCCCAACTCGCATTTCAGATACAAGTTGTTTTCGCAGACAAGAACATTTGTAGAACTGTTATTGACGAGGGTGCCTCCACGTGTGTAATGTTTGTTGCTTGTTGGAAAGCCATTGGCTCTCCTCCCTTAACTGAATCACACAACACGCTCAAAGCCTTCAATGGATCTGGCTTTAAACCCTATGGTGTACTCCCCTCATTGCCTATTACATTAGAAGGAAAATCGGTCAATGTTGAAGTTGAGGTCTTTGATGCACCTCTTGATTACAACCTCTTACTTGGTCGTAGCTGGATTGATTCATGCATGGAGTTGTATCTACTCTTTTTCATGTAGTATGTTTTCCACACCAGGGAATAGTTGTTACAGTAGACCAACTGGCATTTTTTAACTATGATACTCGTACTAGTAATGTACCCTTCATTTCAAAGACACCCCTTGGGTATGAGAATGTCGGTGTGGGTCTACTAAAATATTCGAATTTGATGGGTACGTTCCTGATCCTACGACGTGATGTTCCACCTCCTTTGGTTTCCTTGGTCAACATGATTTCCACCTCCATTCGTGAAACCCCCACGTCTTCTGACCCGTGGATAGTACCCGCACTTAGTGATTATCTTCGCTATGGTGACCAGATGCCTTTAAGTTTGGTTGAATCCACTTATCAAGCCATTCAATCGGCAAACCCTTCTACTCCCTCTCTTGGTGATTCATCTCCTGATGCATTCCACATTATTTTTCCTACGGACTAGATGATCATGTCGGTTATGTCCATGGAAGAAACCCCATGGGATGATGGGAATCATCATTCCATCCTCTTCCTGGAGTAGCACACCTTAGAGAGTTACCAACGGATCTCCACTCTATCGATCGTTGTTGTCATCTCTTATGTTCCCGAGTCTACACGCGATGTGTTATATGAATGGAATTTGAGTAGCATTTCACCCACCATCCCCCTTGACATATCCATTAAACCTAGAGTTGTCGAAAATGTTCACATCGGAGCTTCATGTTCCACCGATGAGGTTGTCACATATAAGTCCCTTTTTCAGGAGTTTCGTGACATCTTTGCATGGAGATATGAAGAGATGTCGGGTATTGACCCCGATATTGTTGTACATGAAATTAAGACATATATGGGCGCTAAACCCGTCCAACAGAGACTTTGCCCGATCCACCCTCGTAAAGCAGCTGCTATCAATCTTGAGGTTGAAAAACTTCTTAAAGATGGCTTTATTTATCCCGTGGCTTTAACTGATTGGGTATCCATTCTAGTTCTGGTTAACAAGAAACAAGGTATGATCCATGTCTGTGTTGATTATAGGGATATCAACAAAGCTTGTCCTAAGGACAAGTTTCCCACCCCCTTCATTGACCAGATCGTCGACGATTGCACCAAAAGTGAAATCTTCTCTTTGATGGGCGGTTTCTCTAGATATAATCAAATTAACATCTTGCTCGTGGATCAACACAAAACCATTTTCATTTGTCCTTGGGGCACCTTTGCCTACTGGAAACTACCCTTCGGTTTAAAGAACGTCGATGTGACTTTTCAACGTGCCATGTCTTACGTTTTTCATTATATCAATCACATTGTATAGCCATATCTAGATGACCTACCAACTCATTCCATGCATCGTAGTGACCATCCGACACACCTTCGAGCCATTTTCCTTCGTTGTCGGTTCTATCGTATACGCTTAAACCCACACAAATGTGTCTTATGTGTGGAGTCTAGACGGCTTCTGGGCTTTATTGTTTCACGTCAGGGGATTAGGATAGATCCTTTGAAGGTCGAGGTGATCCTCGATCTCCCTCCTCCTTCCTCACTCCGTCAGCTTTGAATTTTGCAAGGGAAGGCAAACTTTTTACGTCGTTTCATCCCAAACTATGTTGAGTTAACACTCGGATTTACTCGACTACTGAAGAAAGGTTCTGAGTTCGTATGGGATATCACTGCCAACAAATATTTTGAAGCTTTGAAACTGACTTTAACCCGTACACCACTACTTTTCCCACTCGATTATAGTCGAGATTATTTCCTTTATCTCGCTGCTTCGGACTCTACCATTTCCATGGTTCTAGTACAAGAAGACGATTTACACGACGAACATGTCATTTATTATTTGAGTTGAAGTCTCATGACTACCAAAGCCAAATACTTACATGTTGAAAAACTGGCCTTGGCAGCTGTTCAAGCTGTCCAACGTTTCCGTCACTATATCCTATTACGCAGGACCACTGTAATTTATGATTGAAACCCTATGCAGCACATTCTTACATGCCAATTGTTAGGGGGGAAATAATCCAAATGGATAGTGAATCTCCAGGAGTTTGACTTAGAGTTCGAACGCGATATGTCTAAGAAATCCTTGGTATTTGTCAAATTTATATGTGACCTTCCCTTCACTGAGACAGAAAATGTAGCAGAGGATTCTTTACCTGACGAATCCCTCTTTCTGATCAGTTCCGATGACCTTTGGTATGGAAATATCATTATTTATCTCTAGACTCAGACTTTCCGGCCCGATTTTTCTAGCATTGACCGACGTCGTATACGTTACCAAGCCCATCAGTATATTATCCTCGATGACACTCTTTATCATCGTGGGGTTGACTCTGTCTTTCGACGATGTTTCACCTATGATGAAGCTGAGAAAGCCTTGAATGAGTTCCATTCTGGAGCATGTGGCGGTCACATGTCTGGGTATGCTATTGCCCAAAAGATCTTATGAGCAGGGTATTTTTGGCCATCTTTATTCAAAGACTGTATTATTGTCGTCCAAAAATGCCATGCTTTTCAAACATACAACAACAAGATACGATCCCATCCCACTCCTTTACACCCTGTAGTTTTTGTTGGACCTTTCACAAAATAGGGCATTGATTTCATGACATGTAACCCTCACTCGGTTGAGGGGCATAGATTCATTATCGTAGCCATGGATTATTTCAAAAAATGGGCCAAGGTGATGCCTACATTCAATAATACCGAAAAAACTGCAACCCTATTCATATTCAATCATATCATCACACAATTCAGAATCCCACAAGCTATCATCACCGATCACGGTAGCCATTTTTGAAATTTCATGATGTCCGAACTTACCAAAAAGTTAGGTCTTTGACATGAAAACTCAACCCCCTACTATCCACAGGCCAATGGCCAAGTTGAAGTAATAAACAAGGTTCTTATCACCATGCTTCGACGGATAATAGGAATTCACAAGACAAGTTGACACACGATGTTGTTTTCGGCATTGTGGGCATATCAGACATCCGTGAAGTCTGCCACGAGATTTACACCTTTTCAGCTAGTGTATGGTATCGAAGTTGTTCTTTCAATTGAATGTGAGATACCGTCGTTGAAGCTAGTCATTGAACTTCTCCCCAACACCTCTACCGAAGAAGAACATCTATTGTATCTAATGTGATTAGACAAAACCCATTGTGATGCCACCCTGGTAATTGAAACCTAGAAGAAACGCGTGAAATCCCAATACGACAAGCATGTTAAACCACGTATTTTATTCGAAGGTGATCTAGTTCTTCTCTATGAACAAGATCATGATTTACTAGGGGCTGGAAAATTTGAGGCTATGTGGCACGACCCTTATGTCGTCAAATGAGTGTTGGATAAAGGAGCCTATGAGTTAGTCAATTATGACGGTATTCCTTTGAGTGAACCCAGAAATGGGATTTACTTGAAGAAGTATTATGCCTAGGTTATCTTTGCATGAGTGCTTGTATTTTTACTGTATCATACTTTTGTGTGCTACTCTTGTGTTTTTTTCGTTATTTGGTTTCAACCCCTAGAGGCTTACCTTGTGTTGTGCTTGGTTTCCAGATGTCGGTGTCTCTGCTACCCCACATTGGATTCGCTGATGGCGCTAGCCGTAGTACTCAAAACTTAGCATCGAATTCTTGGGAAATATATGCACCTGCGAACGAGTTAATCATTCTACAAGGTGTATGCCTCGGTCATGCAACTAACAACACCATCGAATATAGCACAGTCATTGAATTTTTGACCGATGTCATTTCACTTGGAATCTGTCACCTGGTTGTATGGATTGATTCACAGCTAGTAGTACTACAACTAAGTAATGTCTATGCTATCTGAAGTCCTACATTGTTACGGGTATATTTGTGAATTCACCTCTTCGAACATTATTTTGATTATATTGAGTATCAACACATTCCTAGATGTCTAAATATGTTAACTTATGCATTAGCTAATTATGTGTTAGACAGACATTTCAGACATTTATAAATCCAATCACATATTACATGTTGTATATAAAGCAAATTAAGTCGGTAAATGCCTCATGTATATATATAACGATAAAATGTTTTACAAAAAAGTGTTTTCCATCCAAAAGACCAAAATATCAAAATATGAAGCCCACGGCTTCTACAAAATAGCATCAAGGATGTTGCTCATGGTAGAATACTACTGCCCGTGCTACTCTGCGAAGTAATCGGATGAGTGAACCAAACACGCCCATGGTGTGGCATTGATAACGCCTTGGAATCTCATTGATCGAGATATCTAGGATGTATGTTGTCAAACCCTCTAGATTCTGCTCGATCGCTTCATAATCATCAGCATCCCATCCTGCTACTACCGTTGCTTCCCCTTGCCTCTGAATGGGGGAAGTTCCAGGAGGCCAGTGTAGCCCTACATCTGTATGGCCAAAATGTTTGATTAGTCATTGGATAGAGAGCATATATAAAAAAAAATACATCTTATATTCTAAAATTTCACAAAAACACCATAAAAACAAAATGTTTTTCTTACCTAGGTCCCCCCACTGAAAACCCTCAGGTAGAACCAAATCGGGGTCATTGCGAAAGTCTAGGCTAGCATATGTGTAATCATCTATCATAAATATCTGTGGCCTCAACCAGTCAAAGAATGCATCGTTGTATTTAATAATGGGGCCCGCTACATGTCGGGCCATGAGATTGCATAACCACTTCATCTGTGGATCTTGTGGCACTGGTATACCCCACTCTACATGTAGGCGTAAATCAGGGACTCTTTCTAGAAAGAAAGACACCAAAATGGATCCATACCTGAATTGATTCAGGTCCCCGTTCTTGCTTTTGGTTAACTGTGTCTTCATACTGCGAAGAAGACCATCGCACCAGTTGAACACACGAGGTTCTGTGCATTCCATGGCATATTGAAAATAACTTTGGAGGTCCATGTGCGGAGATGCACTTCCCACCATGTGCGCAATGGTAAAAAGGATGGTCCAGAGAGTTAAATCCTGAACACCTCTAATGGCTACCTTACCTTTGCGTCTCTCGGTCTCGGGTTCACAATACCAACGGATGTATTCGCTCATCGGTAGGCCACTACCTCGACCCCCTGTTAGGGTCACATGTGCTCCACGACGGGACAACCTCGTCAAGAAGTAAATTTCTTCGATGTCCAAATAAAGAACGTTGACACCTACATGAAACACCTGCTGGTCTACATCCCACATGTGGACTAGGTATTCTAGTAACCTCAGTTGGGCTCTCATGCCCTGGATTTTAAAAAAATTTAACAAACTACACTGACGGTGCCTGGATCGTTTCAGGCCATGAAGACATCATCCTCGTGTTCCCGTTCTCTCCATTCCAACATTTTGACAATCAAATACCTGCATGGAGACGAGGAAAGGAAGTTAGCATCTTCAATCATTGATTTTGAAATACTTTTTTGGGAAAACGCATGCATAATTTTTTGGGTTTTCGGCCGCCGCAGACGAGTTTTTAGTACAGTGCAGGGTTTCCACAGGCGATCCATAGGGCACCTGCGGAAATAATTGATTTATGCATGTCCCGATACTAGTCACCTGCGGCGGCCCCAGCGCAAGCCTACCAGCCCAAAAACTACCTTTAAACCAAAATAAATGCATTTCAATCCATTAAAAAAAAAGAGGATGATGAGCTTACCGTGTTGATGGAGACCGTTTGTTGAATGATATCATGTGCTTCTCACAGCTGAAATGTGAGGTAAAAACAAGGTTTCTAGACAAGTTTTGAATGAAATGCAAATAAAATAGCAATAAGAGGTATTACCCCCTTTTTATTTCGTTTTTGTTTTTTCTTATAATATTTTATATTATTTTAATACATTTTATCATAACCTAATGGTCTAATGGTCATGTGATTCTGTTGTTTCTCACAGATGTGAAGACTAAGGCCCTGAACAATGTTGTATGGATGATTTTTCTTGATTCACTTTTTTGTTTGTTACATATATCAATACTTTTTAGGGTTTTTCAGAAAAACCTCGAGCCTAGTCTTTGTTCGTTCTCGTACTTGAAAATCAATGAGAATGTAACCGAGTATACTTTTATCATTTTTCGTACTCGTCATCGAAACACGAAAAGAGGAACCCATGGAGTATCCTTTAAGATCTTTTCACACTCCATAAAAACGAAAAGATTTCCGAGCGACCTTGTTCTTTTCACGCTCATAAAAGTATTTGAAGAAAACATTCGATGGGTGATAATTTATCACTTTTTCGGACTCGTCGAATTACTTTACGAAAAAGGAACTGAGAGATATCTCTTTAATGTGTTTTTCAGACTCTATAAATATGAAAACCCCTGATTTTTCTATCTTTGGACTCGTTAAATAAACATCGAAAGACCCACATGGAACTGAACCACTCCTTCTTAGGCTTCGTTAAACATACTCCAAAGGACTCGTCTGAAGGATGAGCTTACATTAACAAGCATATGTTATCCTCCTCAAGCTTGTGTAAAAATAAAGAGGTACTCGCCAGAAATGGTGGACAAAAATTTGGGAAAGAAATGTGTCTCTGTACCCGTGTTAGTGGCAGTACTAGTCTCTCTTGAACATGACACCCCTCTTCATCATTTGAATACGTGTTGGGAAATCCATTTGTATCTCGTCTGGCCCTCTATAAGTCCATATATTGGGTCGTTTTTGAGTCAATGTTGCCAAGACCATTGTCGTGTCGTTCATATGTTCAAGAGAAGTCCAAACAAGCCCTCTATCGAGTCAGCCATCTGCAATTGTTAATTCTCACCATGTCAGCCTTCCCTGTGTCAGTTTCAAATCATTTTCATACTTTGATCTACCCTAAATATGTTACTTATTTCATGTCACTGATGGGGGATACATCAAGGCCCTCCTGTGACGAGTGTTTTCCTATCGACTTCAACTCATCATCCGAGAACAAGACTTATAAATCATTTAGTACCTTAGATCCTGCATGCCTCAATGGCAGGTTTCTTCACTTTCGACAGAGGATTCACATCATTGGTCCCTGATCGAGAGATTTCATCGATTGTTCAACTTCATCTCATTTATTCACATTCATTAGATTGTACTAAGGTACCGTAGGAGTCATTGACATCAATGGTGATTTCCCTCGCACTTGTTAACGGTTTTCATCAATGACCGGTAATCAAGTGGTTTCTACCATGCTTGACTTCAGCACCTGTAATCGCATGGTTATATTCGCACTTACAAACGATGGGGTTGAAGACCCTGGATCTTGTCATATTGGTCCAGGTTGAGATGGAGTATTTATGATTTTTATTTGACACACAGATCCACTTTGTATGTCTCGTGGTTGTGTCCGAATTTAAGCTTTATGCTACATGGATCTACGGTGTATTCTGGGTGGCTATGTAGAATCTTGACAACATGGATCCACGGTGTATAATTGGTGGCCATGACTTACAATTATGATTTCAATCACTTGTAGTCTGAGTTTGGGAATGCCTACCTCATAAATGGTATAATTTTTTGCAAATGCGTGATTGTTTGCAGGTTCTCGATTGGTGCACTCCTTATTCCCGACACACACATGCATTTTACAAAGTATTTCGGCTGTCACAAGTTCATGCCTCATACTTTGGGGGGAATTATGTTACACATTATTTTGGTCACTCTGATGATGACCCTGCAGGCATGTGTTCAGGCTCTCAAAACAATCTTTTACATGAGAAAAATGACTAAGTTCTTCCCCTACAAGGCATATTTTTATAATGACGTCGCAGACTGACAGTGGCACACAGTGCGGAAATCCTTGATTTCTGCAGGGTGCTCTATGCATGGCTCGCGGGATTTCCGCATGATGCTATATAGGCAAGGTGCGGTAGTGTTTGAAGCTAAGGAAAGGAAGAAGTTTCACGAAGTTTCTAGAAGGAGAATCTTCTAGAAGGTGAGGTGGCCTCCATATGGTTGTGGTCTTGTTGGTTTCTCGGATTTGGTGGGATCATCCTCACACTTGTAACCACTCCACCTTCTCCTATATAATGATGGGTTTCTCATGGAAAAGATTAAGCAAGATTGGGAAAAGAATTGTTGAAAGAATAGGCTGAAGTCTGTGTGAAGGATCCTATTACAACTAATGTTTGTGGCCTCTACTTGTCCCTCAAGATTTTGTGGACTATCTTCATACGAATTCAGAGAAAGTGTATGTGTTTGTTGGAACAAAGGAGCACCGAAAGGAAACTTGCAACATCAAGGCAATTTGGTTGTATCTTCCACTTTTACTTAATATGATACGGTGACATGTTTCTTTCCCATAAAATCATTAACATTTTATTACATGACTCCTTGATCACATGTTTAGGTTCCCATTGAATTTACAATCGTTGCTTTCACTTTGGTTGGTTTGTGTCATTGAAGATTTGATCTCACAAGAGCACCGAAGCGAAGTAGGGACAACAGAGATATAAGGAAGCAATATCTAAAGGTATGTCATCCATTCCTTCTTTGATAGTAAATTCAATCATAATAACTTAGGGAAAGTGTCATGTCTTGTCTTGTTTTGTTCTAGATCCAGGTGGATCTAGGTAGATTAGTTTATGTCCACATTCACCGATTTATCCAATAACAAAGGGTTCTCCGCAAAAACCCTCAATGTGGAATAAATCTCGAGCCAATAAGCCTCAGTCATAGAATGTGCTCATAGTGGATGATGTTGACCTCATCATCGCAGTTGTAGAAGATGCTTCAGAGGGTGTCTTGCAGCGACATGAAGCAAAGTAGGATACAATGTATGACATAATTGAGACGGAGCTGAAGGGGGTACAACAAGCTATATATTCGAGCCATGCAGTGTCTACTACACCGTCATCATCAGAAGGCATATAATTGGGGGATGAGCCCACCCGATTGCGAAGGATAGCAGATGAGACAAAGGCTTGCCTTCGTCGAGTCCAGGAAGAAAAATAACAGGCCACAGAGGCCTTGAAGCAAGAAAAGGAGGAATCCCTAGAGCAACTTCGGGTTGTGCAGAAAAAGAAAGATGACATTAGAGAGAAGTTCGAGGAGGGCAGAGAGAAAATCTAGAAAGAGAAAGACCATATGCTCGCAGAGCAGATTGTGGTTAGAGAGGCAATAACTAGAGCACTTTGCTCTGTGTCAGGCTTGGCATAGATGGAAGAAGAGACAACCGAGAGCCAAGTAGGGAAGCTCGTTGAGGCCATTCAGCAGCTCCAAGAAAGAGTAGCAGAGCTATAACTTCAATCTGTGCCTAGCACTCTGCAGGAAGTATGAGATCAAAGGGAAGAAACTGCCAGGAGCGCAGTAGAAAGAATCAGGGCATTGGCCTCAAAATGAAAGAAACTCAGTGACTGAAGTGCGCAAACCTATGAAAGACTTGCAGAAGACCTGGAGCTGAGGAGATTAGAGGCATAACTATAGGAGGCAAAGAAACATGTGTCGACTATGCAAGCATAGCTGAAGTAGCTTACGATCATTGAGAAGATGAAAAGTTCGTAGGAGTAGCACACAGTTCAGCAGCAGGTCACTTCCATCCAAAGCAGAGTGATGGAGGTGACATAG
Organism: Picea sitchensis; assembly: GCA_010110895.2. Classification (NCBI taxonomy): domain Eukaryota; kingdom Viridiplantae; phylum Streptophyta; class Pinopsida; order Pinales; family Pinaceae; genus Picea; species Picea sitchensis. The sequence goes on from SNQJ01S0114346.1 coordinate 27,777, forward strand.
CGACTCCAGCCAGTGCAGGATGAAGATTGCACACTTTTTGAAGAGATCGATGGACAAGGTGCACATCTAGAACAGGTGTTCACAACAGTATAAAAGGGCCTAGAAGGGCCTGTCAACGAGAAAGTAATCCAAGAGTTCACCGAGAAGGAGGCCCTGGCGAAGTAGCAAGTTGAGGTAGCTTGAGCTAGGCTCGAGGCCTTTGAAGCATTGTTTCTAGATTAGAGTGACTCGGGATGAGTCACAGGTGAGTGTTGGGGGCATGTTGGCCCTTGACCAGGTTTTGAGTAAACACTGGTCATGGTTGACCATTTTCGGGACTTCGACAGGTTGGTTGAAGACGAAGCTCCCAGGCGAAGCAGAGATCGTGGGATTACTCCCATTTTGTGGTCTTTTTGGGGATTTTAGGGTTTATGTAATGGGTATGGGATGTCGGCCCATGGGTTTACGCATGCTTA
>SNQJ01S0114347.1:0-28231 GCA_010110895.2 Picea sitchensis
GAGTCGATTCTTCCATTGTTTGCTTGAAAAGGGGTTGAGATTTTGGGTAGAAGGTTAAAAGTTAAATCTTAAGGGTCATGATCTGCGTATAAGTTTAGAGCCCTAGCTTATTAGTCTGTAGGGTAGAATACCCCACAACATACTTCATGAGGTAGAGCCCATTTCTAGGCTCTACCAAAGCATTTCCATCAAAATCTACCAGACGATAAGCACCCTTTTTTAGAACCTCTTTTATGATGAAAGGTTCGAACCACTTGGGTTTGAACTTGCCTGCCCCCAGGAGGTCCTTATCTTGGTCATAGACTAGGACAAGGTCACCTTACGAGAAAATCTAAGGATGAACAGACCGATCATACCGACACTTGAATTTTTGTTTGTGAGCTTCGTTAGCTCAGGTCACATCACGATGTTGTTCATTGAGTTGTTGGAGATATAATAAACGCTCTTCAAGTGGTGAAGTGTCTAGAAATAACTGTACTGCCAACTTTAAAGATGGGATCTAGCATTTTATGGGTAAGACTACTTCCATATCATAAATGAATGGAAAAGGTGAGAAATCGGTTGCAGTCTTAACAAACATTCGATAGGCCCATAATGTCGAGTATAACATCAAATGTCAGTTTGACTTGGCCGAATTGATCATTTGCTATAGGATGGTCTTAAGAGATTTATTGATGGATTCCACCTGACCATTCACTTGAGGGTAGTAGGGTCACGAATTTTCTTGCCTAAACCCAAGCTTTGATGTTAACTTGGTCATCATTGTGTTCTGAAAGTGACTTCCATGGTCAGTGACAATCTCTCTTGGGACGCTGAACTGTGCTATAATCTGGTTAAACAAAAAGAGAGCAGCAGTATTGCCATCATCTTTTAATGTTGGCATAGTTTCAACCCACTTGGTGAAGTAGTCTATGGCTACGATGATATAATGGTTCCCCCTTGTTGAAGGAGGGTTGCAGGTAGTGTAATAAATCCCCTACTTGGTGAGGGGGACAACGGTGATGACGAGAAACATGGGAGTGGGGTTTTCCCTCATATTCCATGAGAATATTTGACACGGGTGGCACTTCTTGACTGATGCAATACAATCTTTTATTAGTTTTGGCCAGAAGTAACCATATCGTAAAATATTTTGGGTTATTTCCAACCCAGAAAAATGACCGCCACATGCTCTAGTATGGAAATCATTAAGCACGATTTCCGCTTCTTCATGAGTGAGGCACCGACGAAGGATGCAATCGAAAACTCAATAATAGAGAGTATCTTTGAGTATGAGGTAGTTCTTGGCCTGATTGCATATATGGCGACGCTCATCACGAGAAGCAGAGGCAGGGAACTTAAACGTATGGAGATAGACAAGTATATCTCCATACCATGGGTCCAAAGATGCTATCAAAAACATGTCTCCTTGAATAGGTGATTCTTCAGGCATAAAATCACCTGACTCGACCGTAAGTTCCGATATGAGTTTCACAAAGACCAGTGACTTTTTGGATTTCTCCGAAACGAAATCTAAGTCAAATTCCTAGAGGACAACTATCCATCTATTAATATTTCCACCGATTACCTGTCGTGTCAACACGTATTGAAAAAGATTCACAATGGCAATGATGGTAGTCTATTAAGCCCTAATATTGGCTCATTAACCCTTAATTGGGGCATATTAGATTATTAATTTTATTTTATTTATGTCGGTTTTAGGCCATTAGTTGTAATTATACCTCCTAGTCTCCTATATATACCAAGGAGACATTTTCATTTTGAATCATCATGTACTTGAACATTTAAGTGGGGTAAAAGGAGGTTTCCCCCTCGAAGAGGATTATTATCTGAAATTATCTCTTTTTCAAAGGCGTTGAGTACTTTCACGAGGTTTTTCTATGATATATAGATGTTTGGTTCTTAACATATGGTATCGAGCTCAAGGTCTTGGGTTTCGCTACTACATCTGAGACAACATGGAATTTTAGCTATAACTTATTTCTAAAAACGTTCCAAAGAACAACGGAGGATAGTTAGTAGGCGGATCAAGGTACGTTGGTTAAAAATTCAACCGAATTATACTTTTGGAGATACATTTGTACAAGATAGGGTTGGAGATACATCTGAAATGAGTCATTGTGGAATTTTTCTATAAAATAATTTACATAATGTTTTGGAACCATGAACTCAGGAGGAAATTAAAATTATTAAGGTATACGTGGTAAAATGTTTATCTTCTGGGTCATCTTAAATTTGTAGATACACCTTGTGTAAAATAGAGATTATCGACTAGTCCTATTGACTAGTCTCAAGAGGGATGTTCGAATTAAAACAATCATAAATTCTTGCTAGGTATAAAATTGAGTGGAATTTGGTTTCATTTGGATCTTGAATAGTCGTAGTATTTTTGGTGTGAGTTTTAAATTTGATATCAATTATTTGTGCGGGGCATGCTATACAAGTGAGATATCCGGGAAAGGACAAAAATCAACAAGGATTGTGAGGAAGTTACCATAAATTCCATGGCACATCCAATTTGGTCAGGACTTGTGGAATTAGAGAAGAAATATCAGAGAACTACCTAGAAAAAAATTTCATACCCAGAAGGACCAAAACTTTGGACATAAAATAGAATAAATAGTATCTATAGCGAGAGCAGCCTCAAAATCAAGATTCAAAGGCAATACTTGTGACATGCCACCGAGAAAAGGACCTTCTACACCAAATAAGCCTCGGAAAATCCTAATTGGACTCTTGATGAAGGTGGAAGAAATCGTGGGACATAAATGAACTACAAAGAAGATGGATTCAATGGAAGCTAAGTTGATGGATTCAATAGAAGCTAAGTTGGATACTAAGATGGATTCAATGGAAGCTAAGTTGGACACTAAGATTAGATGGTTTAGGGATATCATGGTATTGAAAAATTTAAGTAATAGAGACAACTAAAGTGAAAATTCATCCCATGAAATTCATGATGAGGGACCTGGAAGATTGAATCAAGGATGGAGAGAAACTCCAACTTTGGTTTGAAGACCAACCACATTCCTAAGATTGATATGAGTTTGATGGCAAGGACCCAATCCACATGGATACTTGAGATGGAGCAATTCTTTGTCCATAATGTACCACATACACAAAGTGCAATTGCTTCTTTATATTTAGAACCTAATCAATTTGTATGGTGTCGATGGCTTTTTTCTGGCAAATCTTTCGTCACTTGGACAATTTTTCACTTGAAGAAATGATAGCACATATGAGGATACAAGGAGCAATACTTTCTTTATGGTGATAAATCTCAAGAAAAAAGGGTTGGGTTACGAGCACATTGAGAACTTCCAAAGATTGAATATAAAGAGGTAACCGATATTCCAGATGAGAACTTGATTGATATTCCTTAGGAACTTTAAAGGATAACATTCAACATGAGGTTCTCCTTTGGGAACCCAAATCATTGAAGAATGCATTTAAAGGTGGCAGAAATATTTAAAAAGTAAAAATATGGCTATGGCTACTAGAAGGACCAATCTAACATCTATAGAGAACAATGCTCCTTCTTCTAAAACACCCCTCAACCTACAAGGTTGACACCTCAACAATTGGAGGAAAGAAAGAAAAGGTTTATGCTTTAATTGTGACAACAAATGCATTAAGGGACATAAGTGTGGCGAGAAGAAATTATTCTACATAGATTGTGAAGGAAGAGAACAGAACAAGAACCATCTCAAAGTGAAAACGTAGAAGCAATTTAGATGCAGAAGGTTGACTCCCATAGATGTTATTGTGATACATTGGATGGAATTAGCTCCTCAAACCCTCAAGATCGAGAAGGATACATCAAAATAAAAATGTAATGGTCCTAATTGAGTTACGGAGGTACTCATAATTTCATTCACTATAAATTATCCAAAGATCTCCATTGCTTTGTATATTCAACACCCGAGTTTCAAGTAATGATTGTAGATGGAGGAACTATCAATTGCTGGAAAATGCAATAAGTTCAATCTTACTATGGGGGAATATGTAATAGATAGTCAGTAGTTGCTATACCTGTAGATTTATGCAGAGATGTTGTACTAGGAATCCAATGGTTACAATCATTAGGGCAGGTGATTTTTAATTTTCCAAGAACTTTTCATGAAATTTTCATTGGAAGGAAAATAAATTGAGTTAAAATGTATCACAGGGAAACTTCGGTGGGTGATAAGCTCTAATGGCATGACAAAATTATTGAAAAGGGCATCAAGGCGTTGTACATGTAACCACTAGATGTTCAAACATCTAAGCCATCTGACCCTCAAGATCTCAGTAAGTCATTGATAAGCATTCAAGTATTTGAAGATATTCCCAAAGGTCTTCCACCCACTTTCAATCATGGTCATGAAATTCACCTAATTCCGGTGAGTGTTCCTCCTAACATCAAACCACACAGTCCCTTCCTTGGAAAGATTGAAATTGGGTGCATGGTTGAAGGAATGTTAGAGTCTGGCATTATTAAACCTAATGAAGTTCTTACTACTGCACCGATGGTAATGGTATTCAAGAGCCTCAGCTCATGGTGTATGTGTCCAGATTATCCGAGAGAGAGCTCAACAAGATCACTATTAAAGAATGGTTCCATTCCGTCATTAGTGAATTTTTATATGAACTACATGGAAATCCTATTTCTAAAATTGGATTTTAGGATTCAGTGGGTATCATCAGATTCGAATGAAAGAAGAAGATATCCCAAAAATAGCATTCCCAGAGACTCATGGGGGCCATTATGAATTTTTGGTCATGCCCTTTGGCCTTACAAATGCAACTTCCACATTCCAAGGGTTGATGAATTCATTTCAAGCCCTTCCTTCGAAATTTGTTCTAGTATTTTTTTGATGATACTAATCTACTAGCAAGTCTTGGGAGGATCATCGTGACATGTTGACAAGGTGCTACAACTACTAAAGAACTAACAACTATATGCCAAATCATCAAAATGTTTCTTTGTAAAGATTAAAGGAGGTAGAGTATTTGGAATTGATTGTATCTCATGAAGGTGTCCAAGGGTAGACCTAACAACATTAAGACCTTGATGGATTGGTCGATTCCCCAAAACATTAAAGAATGCATTAGGGGATTTTTGGGTTTTGGGCCAGGTTACTAAGTTTGTTGGGTGGAAGAATAGTAACACCTTTGCCAGGCAACTAAAGAAGGATGCATTTTCATGGACTCTAGAGGCAACTAAATATTTTTGAACAACTTAAAGAGGTGATGTGTAAAGCTCTATCTTGACCACTCCAGACTTCACAAAGACATTTGTGTGGAATGTGATGCCTCGAGAAATGGAATCCAGTGTGTCCTAATACAAGAAGAGCTGGCTTTGAAAGTCGATCACTCAGGGAAAGGACTTACACAAACCCATTTATGAGAAAGAAATGATGGAAATACTACATGCATTGAAGAAATGGCATCCTTACCTAATAGGTAGGCACTTCAAGGTAAAAAGATCATGATAGTCTTAAATACTTCTTGGAACAAAGACTATCTTGGAAGAACAACAAAAGTAAGGTAACCAAGATATTGGGTTATATGATTTTGAAATGTCGATCTATAAAAGGAAGCAAAATGTTATTCTTAAATGCACTCAAAGAAATGATGAAGATGTTGAGGCTTTTTATCTATGCTATCTCGATCAATCAACTTGATTGGATAATAGAAACAGGGATGAATGGAAGAATGACAAAAGTGTGGACTCTCATTGAAAGGTTCGCGGCGGGACTTGGTGCATCAAATGTTACATGGAAAAATGATTCACTATGGTACAAAGATCACTTATATTTATGTAAGAACTCCCAACTCAAACAAAGGTACTATTGGAATTGCACACCTCTCTCTAGTAGGAGGCTCGAGATTTTTTTGGGATGAAGCCTTAAAATGATGTTCAAGGTTTGTGCTTGGTCCGAGATGTTTGGTTTTCCAACAAAATAAGGTAAAACAATTAAGACCAGGTATTTTACAACCATTATCCATCCAAGTCGATTGTTGGGAGGGAGGTTCCATGTGGATTTTCATCAAGGGGGTTACCAAAGTCTGAAGTTAATAGTGTCATCATGGTGATTTTTGATGGGCATTGAGTATGCACACTTTTTGCACTCTCTCATCCCTTCAAAGCTGGTATAGAACACCACATTCATGGAGGCAGTTCAAAGCTACATGGGATCCCAAAGATTATTGAAGTGACAAAGATCCCATCTTCAGCTGGACATTTTTGGTGAGAATTATTTTCTTGTTTGGGTGGGTGGCTCATATCTCATCCTATCATCCTCAATCGATGGACAAACCAAGATAGTGAACAAATGTATGGAGGGATACCTTCATTGCTTTGTCTCTGATAAACAAACACAATGGTTCAAATGGATTCCCTTAGCTGAGAATGGTGGTATAACACTTCCTTTCATCTGCAACAAAATGACACCATTTATGGCACTTTATGGATACCACCCTCCTTCCATCACTTCTTTTCTAAGAAAAAATGGGTTCAAGTAGTGGGAAGATCATCGTAGAATCAACAACAAGTTCTCCAAATATTAAGACAACTTGACCATGGCACAAATCACATGAAACAACAATGATCAACATATTGGTGAAAGAAGTTTTGTAGGGGATTGGGTGTTTTTGAACTACAACCATACAAACAAATGTCCTCAAGCAAACCAGAAGGATAATAAATTATCACCAAGTACTATGGCCCTTATAAGGTATTGAAAAATATTGGTACTATGGCACATAGATTGGAGTTGCCTACATCTTCGCGAATACACACAATTTCCATGTTTCATGCTTAAAAGGTTATAGATGACAAGATCCCAATTCAAATTATATTGCGGAACTTGTGAGGAAGGAAAAATCATGTTAGAGCCTAAATGCATCAGCGACAAAGATTAATGGCCAGAATAGATCCATTCAAGAGTATCTCATTAAATGGAAACTACCGGTGAAGATTCCCTTGGGAAGATGAGTCTTTTATCTGAAGCATCGAGTTACTCAAGCGTTGTGGAAACACTTGTCTCAAGGGGAGGGGCATGTTAATCCTAATATTGGCTCATTAACCCATGGTGGGGCATATTAGATTAGTAATGTTATTTTATTTATGTGGGCTTTGGGCCATTGGTTGTAATTATACCTCTTAGTCTCTATATACCAAGGACATTTTCATTTTGAATCATCATGTACTTGAACATTTAAGTGGGAATTGAGAGGTTGCCCCTCGAGAGAAGTTTATTATCGAGGTATCTCTTTTTCAAGGCGTTGAGGACTTTCACGGGGTTTTCTATGCTATATTGATGTTTGGTTCTTAGCATAGTCTTGAAACCATAATGTGAACCCGTTGGGCGGTACATGGAATTTGTTGCCAAGGCAATTTTTTCAATATGAGAATAATTGAGTTACGATTCGACCAGACCTTGGTTCAGGTAATAAATCACATATTAGAGCAAATCATCCTCACGAACTAATACCGTAATAGATGCTTGATAGCTGTGACCAAGTATAATGAAATCTTTGTTATAATTGGGTGAGATTAGGAAAGCGAGGGAGTAGTTAATGAGGGCATGTTTCAATTATTTGAAGGAGCATTGAGAAGAATCGTCCCTATGAAAAGGAATGTCTTTCTTGAGTAAACGAATAAAGCCCTTGGTGATCGGCATGGTTGCGATGAAAGCGTTGCAAAAAAATTTTTTCCCTGTAGACTTTGTAGTTGAAGGATTGTACGTGGGGAGGAAATTGAATTATTGCCTCAACCTTGAGGGGATCTACCATGATCCCTATTGTTGAAAATATGAAACCTAGAAGATGACCTGACATCATGCATAAAATGTATTTGTTAGGATTCAAATGAATCTGTTAGAAGCGACATCGCTCAAAGATAAGTGGGAGGTGTGCGGGATGATCAATTCTCTTGCGAGATCGTGATGCTAAATCGTTTAAGTAAGCCTCAACAATACGTTTGAGATCATGGAAAGAAAAATACATAGCCCAGCGAAATGTAGCTCTAGCATTTTCAGACCAAAAGGAATCTTCGGATCACGATGAATGTACCCATGGAAAAATGAATGATATTTTGTGTTGGTCTTCGAGTTAGATTTGTGTAGAGTGCCTCCCAAAAAACCATCCATGAAAGAAAAGGCCTACGCCAACACGCACATTTATGTCGACTATCACGGTCAATAAATGGTGTGGTGAAATTATCCTTTAGACTGAGCCTTGTGTTGGATTATTGAGAGGAGGGGTGAATCATATGCATAATTATAATCCATTTTCTTCAAATGTTATATCAATGTAAAATTATTATCCAATAATGAAGCGATGAAATAAACAATCAAACACATACAGTACACCAATGTTTCCATTGGAAGCACCAAATCCCGGGGAGAAAACCATGAAATGTTTTTCTTATATGTCTGAAAATTACATTCATTAGAGCACCAACTTCCTTTGTTTTCCGGCTACAAGCTGGAAGGGCTCCAACCCCCTAGTTTCCTCAGGAGGGCTAGAGACACGGGGAAACTCAAATCCTAATTCTCTGGCTACAACTAGAAGGGCTACAACCCCCAATGTTCTCCGACTACCACCAGAAGGTGGATACAAGCCTGTCCTTGCCCCATCACCGCCACCTTGAGTAGAAGTAAAATGAATCCAACTGTCCACACTATCCTTTGTGAGATATACCGTTGTAAATCTGTACCAATAAATCTAAACCATGCATCAACACGTACCTCAGCACAGCCAATCAGCGTACCATAAACAAGTGCATCAACCATGCACCAACTTTTAGTAATCAACCTATGCCATAAACAGTGTATCAACCATGTACCAAGTATGTAACAATCATGTGTCAACTACTCATCAATATGACTCATCAATATGTACCATCATCATCAACTATGCACCTCATCATGTATCTGCCAGCTCATCAACTACTTGTCTCAACCATGTACTCTTGTGTACCTCAACCAAAATCCCTCATCAATTTCATCATACAAATCTGATTTGTATCTTTTTAATAGACCTGGTGTATATGATCACATTCCTGCAAACCTTCCTTAACTTTAACAACAAGAGATATCATTTTCATCAAACTTTTCTTTGGTCTCACAAGACTAGTTTTGGATTAGTCAACAACCGACTTGAAATAATCATAACTTTGTATCTGTAATGAAATAAAGATCTGAAACTGATACACAATGTGCTTAGTGTTTTTTATGCAATTCACGTAAGTTTCACTACTTGGACCTCTCATAAAGGAGTTATAGCAAAAAATGGCATACCTTCTTTGAATTACGGCTTATTCTAGAGGAAGCGACCAACTTTTATAGCGTGCCCCACACACAAAATGTTTGATGAATTGATCTAAAGATATTAAAAATAATAACTAATTTACCCTAACAACACATTTTGTCTCCAGCGAAGTTGGATCTGTTATGAAGAAGTTATGGCGTTTTTACTGAAACACGATTTTGACTATTTTTAGAGATACAAACCCTATTTTCCGCAGGTGTAACTCCCAAAATACAATGACACACAAGCTTCAGATTGTTTACCACAAATAATTGTATATGTTTATCAATTTCATAGCAATTTCAGGATATGAATCATTATAGAAAAAGTTATATAGCGAAATGGTGAGATGACTTCCTTAAATAACATGCCTTGAAGAAGCACCATCAAAGAACTTATCCTTCTTTGCATTTCAGCCTTCTTTTCTTCACTTTCTTCCGAAATTTGGAAACATGTATCGTTTTGGTTTACCTCAGAAACCTATATATATTCAATATTCTCAGTTTGATTCAAATGAGAGCCTTGTCTCTTATTTATATACTCTCCAAGTAGCTTCCTTAAAAACATCTTCTGGGTCACTTGGCTAGCACCATTATTTTAGGGTTGGGTCCACTTCTAATTTATCCGTTAAATTTATTGTTGAAATTATTTATTTTGTATTCACTTTTGAATTATAATACACTCATCACTTCAGTTTATTATTTACCTTTAAAATCTCTTAAACCACTTTGGTGCTTTGACCTTTTGGGGCTTCTAGATGACATATGAGGGTCCTCCAACTTAGTAAGGCCATAACTCTCAAACCGTGAGAGTTATGTGACGTTCTACATACCACCAGAAATGGTATCTTGCTCATATAGAATAGTATTATTTGAGAATATATCATAACTCAGCCACCATTGCCATCAAACAAACTTGGGTCCATTACCCAAACACAGGGTCTCCAACTTCTCATGTGTAACTCTATAACCGTGAGGAATTGTGTGACATACCACATACCGATAAATGACAAACATTGTCCATATTGGATAGTTTCCCTGAAAATTCACTTCCTTCATCTCATTGTTCACAATTAAGCATGGATTATATTACTCCACAAAGTGTCTTCACGTGAGGATTTCCTGAGGGGACCACTTTGGAGTTCATCCATATTTACTTCTTATAGACTATGATAAAACAATATTGAGTCATATTTACATCAAATATTGGGTCCATTACCCAAACAACATGCTTTCTGGGGCTTTCTTCAAGGGTTGATATCAATGACAACCAACCTTAATCAACAATCTCCCCCCTTTGGCATTGATGGTAACACTTTGATGCATCTGAAATCATATCACTCATGCTCCCCACGGAACCATGCCTTTTTTTCCTCTGCATCGTCATCTGCTCCCCCACAAACCATACCTCCTATCCCTCTGCATGCGATGATATAGTCCCCACAGGAACCATGCCTCTATCCTCTGCATCTGATAAATCTCTCCCCCTTTATCATCAATGGCAAAGGTATCTTTTCCATCAAGGATGCTCCCTCTGACGGACTATCCTCTTATGGTGCTTCCTGGAGTGTACATCTAAGACATATAAGATAAGCATTCAAAATTCATTTTTTGGAGTAGAAATAACTCAAGTCTTTGGCCGAAGATATTCAAGGCTTCCCATGGAAGTGGTTTGTAAAGATACTTCTACTTGTTCTTTGTTCCCACATACTCAACTCTCAAGTCGATTCCTTCCAATGTGCATATCCTTTACATACCAATCTAGATTTATTCCTTGTAACTTGTCCATCTTCATTCAATTTATTCACGAAAACCCATTTTGTGCTGATCACATTCTTATTCTTTGATCTTGAACCGGTTACCAAGAAGTGTCATTTTTCTCTATTTGATCAATTCTTCATCCATGGCCTTATTTCAAATTCATCCTTGTTTGCTTATTCAAAGCAGGTTGGTTCAATTGTAGATAAAGGATGCTAGGTGTGTTTGTTACGGTGAATGGATTTTTCTTCTAAATCTCAATTCCATCTTTGTTTCCAATAATCGATCTAAAGGACGATTCTTCTGTACTTTCGTTTGTTAGGTGTCTTTGGATACTTGTTGAACTTTCTCTCTTCTACTTGGGATTCTCTTCATCTTCTTCTTCTTTTTCATCTTCTTATTCAAAGAGTTGTTTCCATTGATTTGTTTCTTCTTTCTTTGATTATGGCCTACCTATTTCATCAATTAGTGCAGTTGAGTTCTTTCTGGCTTTTAATCTTAGATTGTAACCGCGTGTATGCATTCTAGTACTTGAGTAAATAACAAGTATTCCTTTGTCCACCACGAGTCCAAACTTTCCCCGTTACGTCATCTTCTCTTTTGATGTAGCGTTACTGAAAACTCACGATTAGCTACATTTATTTTGGTCTTCTTTCCATGGCTTCGTGAGGTTTTATCAGTGTTTTTTTTTTGGGCATTACTCTGTTTTGAATGTGAATTGTTGGTATGCTACTTGTGTCCAAAACATGTCGTCAACTTTGAATCCATTATCATTGTTTAGCCATTTCTTGTCTGTCATGTTCTTTCTTCCGACAACTCCATTCTGTTGAGGTGTCTAGTGATGAAGAATTGTCTTTTATTCCATGATTCTTTGCATTAGTCCATAGATTCCTTTGAAGTGAATTATCCATTATCCGATCTTAAGAATTTGATTGTTGGATGCATCTCATTTTTCAACCATTTTCCTTGTAGATCTTGGGGGTACACGAAGCTTACGATTTGTTCTTGAGAAAGCTGCGGTCATTCTTGTATAATCATCAACTAACATAAAGTATCTCTCTCACCTTTTAAACCTTTTGTTGTAGTTGATTTAACTAGATCGGTATGCACAATTTCCGGTGGTTTTTGTTGAATATTCCTTTGATTTGGTACGGTCTTTGTTTGCTTTCCTTGTTGGCAATGCGCATAAAGTGTTGGTTGGTTTCATGATGCAGGGGAGATTTCTCTAGTACATCTCTTTTTGTTGACTTTGATGAGGTTATAAAATGCATGTGACCCATTCTTATTGCCATAGCCAACTTTCATCTTTTTCTTTCCTAGAAAACACTTTCATTTCAATTTTAAACATGCATATATGTTGCTTGAAGTTCTTGCGGTATGGCGACCAATTTTCATGAACCTTCTTTTCTTATCTCACACTTTGAATCGAAAGTAACTTTATGACCTTGGTCACACATGTGACTCACACTTAAAATATTATGTTTCATATCTTATACTAGTAGAACATTTTCGCCTTTTCATTCTTGTTCTAGTGAGACTATGCCTTTTCCAATGATTTTGGATGAATCATCATTTCAAAGGAGACTGATCCATATATTACCTTTATTAATGTAAGAAACATATATCCTCATCATCGTCATATGTTTTGAGAATCCACTATCAACATACCAATGATGTTTCTTAAATTTTTAGCTTGTCGGTATTTGTGCATTCTTCATTGCTATATTGATCTTTTCTTTCTTATCCATGTCATTTAGGGTTCTTGTTTATGACTCTTTTGAGGTTCTTTAGGAATTGTCTTAAATTTTTGGCCATGTGTCCAAGGTTGTTATAACATTCCGCCGATTGCTCAAAGATTCAAACTGTTGTAACTTCTTCTCTATGTTTCACTAGGTCTTCTTGAATAACCCTTTGTGTATGGCTCTCCAGTAGTTATTGTTCTTTGTTGTTAGCTCACGCAATGTACTGACTTATGTCCAAAATTATTACATGCACATAACAAACCAAAATATAGTTTGATACTTGGTAGTTGAAGATCTTATGAAAGGAGGTGCTCTTATGAATCCTTCTTCTTGTTGAGGCATGTCTATCTGTTGTTGATTATAATCCCAGATCTTCGATTGGATGAGTGTCCACGTAATCTTCCTTGTATATATTTTTATCTCCTTTGTTTTTACGCATAGCGTTTTGGTTGTTTCTTGCTCTTTGTTTTGATCTTGATCCCTTTTTAAATGCGATTGTATCCAAGTCGGACTTGTGAATGAGTTTGGCTAGCGATAATGTCATCTAGAACTTTTTGAGAGCTATTATGCATATTTTTCTTTTGAATATCCTTTATTAATTAGTGACAATCTCTGCTTCCGGTTTCCAATGATCACGTCCTTTCCTTCTGGCTGTTCTTTGAGTGCTTCTTCAATTATTTTATCTTCTTCTGTTTGAACCTTCAATTTTGTGATCATTTGTTCTAGTTCTTGAGTGTCTTTTTTCTTATCTATGGATTACGCTTGTAGTTTCTTATTTTTCTTCTTTCTCTTCTTTTTTTTTTTTTTTTTTTTTTTTTTTTTTTTTTTTATTCCTCTTCAATTTCTTCTTCATATGATTCTTCTTATTCTTCTTGAGTATTCTTTTATCGGTCTTCTCGCATATGGACAACTCTCCCTCTTTCAACTGTCCAGCCCGTTCATCTTCACTCGATGATGAGATGTCTTCTTTGGTGCAAAATGTTTTTCTTGAAAACTTTCTTTGTGGATTCTTTACCTTTATATGTTTATGCGCCTTTTGATAACCTTCATCATTTCTCTTTTTCTTATAGGGAAATTTATTAGAAAAATGGCCAATACCATCTAATTAAAACAAATTAAAGGAAACTTACCTCTGTACCTACCGTTGGTTCCATTCTGTTAGTCTTTTGGCAGTTGGCCCTTCTTCATCATCTTCTGAGGGCGTCGTTCTTCTTTGCTATATTATTTCTTGTTCCTTTTTCTTTTGATTTAATCTTTGGATGCTGAAGGCTACTTCTTTACATCTGGATTTTCTTGTTCAGTCATCATCTCATATCTTTGTGAATATTCCGTACAATTCATCAGCTTGTGAGTTTGAATCCGATCTTTCTTCTAGATGTGATATCTTAGGGTTGAATCTTATAGGAAGAGATCTTGAGTACCTTTTGAACAATTGCAGATTCTTTGATTTCTTTTCCTAATCCTATGATTGCATTCACTCTTCTAATGCGACTTCATTAGAGAAGTAAGGATTTGTGATATCTTCATATTCCCTCATTTTTAGTTGTTGGGCCCGGCCTCTATAAGTTTGAAGCTTTGCTTCTTTGACTGGCTCTCCTTCATAAATATTTTGAGACTTGTCCCAAATATCTTTAGCAGTTTTACAATGTACAACTTTGGTAAATACCATTATCTTGAGCCATTAAAAAGTGTATTTATGGCTTTGGAGTTATTCTCCAAGTTTCACTTCATTGTCATTTGTTGGTGGACGCATTGTTGTGTATTAATCTACAATTGATTGCCAAACTTGAAATCCTGTGCATATGTCTTCATCCTTATGCTCAAAAATACTTCTATCCATCAAAGCGTGGTATTCCATTTTTATCTGAGTTGGTACTCTCCATGATCTACCTTTCGGTGGTTAGACTGATTACGAAGGAACACTGCTCTGATACCAATTGTTGGATTCTTGAGGAAATTGGTCGGTAATAGCGTAATTATAATCCTTTCTCTTCAAATGTTATATCAATGTAGAATTATTATCCAATAATGAAGCCGATTAAGAAATAAACAATCAAACCACTAAGACAATACACCAGTGTTTTACGGAAACCCAAATCGAGGAGAAAACCACCAAATGATTTTTCTTATATGTCTTGAAGAATTACATTCATTGGAAGCACCAACTTCCTTTGTTTTCCAGCCCCTGGCCCCGGAAGGAGGCTCCAACCCCTAGTTTCTCGGGCTACAACCTAAGGGGCTCTAACTCCCCAATTCTTTGATTACACAACCCGGAAGGAGGCTACACCCCTAATGTTCTTGGCTACAACCCGTGGGTGGCTACAACCACTGTCCCTTACTTGTTTTCACTGCCACGGTAGAAATTAGAATGATGGAACCACTAACAAACTATCAACTGCTTGAGATATACCCACTTTGTAAACCTATACCAATAAATATAAACCATGCATCAACCTCTACCTCAGCTACCTTAATCCAGCCACATTGCCATAAACAAGTGCATCAGCCATGCACCAGCCTGTAATCAACTTGTACACCAGGCAGGTGCATCAACCATGCACCTCCACGTAATCAAACTATACCATAAACAAGTGCATCCAACTTCGTGTTCCAAGTATGTACCAATCATGTGTGTTAACTACTCATCAACTATAACTCATCAATATGTACCATCATCATAAAACTGCACACCTCATGTATGTGCCAACTCATCAACTACTTGTCTCAACCATGTACTCAACATGTGCACCTCAGCAAAATACCTCATCAATTTCATCATACAAATCTGATTTGTACCTATGTAATAGACCTGGTGTATATGATCACAATCCACAAACCTTCTTTAAATTTAACAATAAGAGACTAGCATTTCATCAAACTTTTCTTTGATCTCCACAAGACTAGTTTGGATTAGTCAACAACCGACTTGAAATAATAATTATAACTTTGCACCTGTAATGAATAAAGATCTGAAACTAATAAACAATGGTATTTAGTGTGTTTTCTAATTACTCCAAGTTTCACTACTTGGAACCTCTCGAGAAGAAAGGATTTATATATAAAAATGGCATACCTTGTTGAATTGGCTTATTCTGAGAGCGACCTTGTAGGGCGTGCCCTGCAGAATATTTAATGAATTGATATGAAAATAATAAAAAACATACTAAATGCTATACTCTAACCAAAAATTTGGTCTCTTGAATTTGGATCTGTTATGAAAGTTATGACATTTTACCCGAAGTGCGATTTTGACTAGTTTCGAGTTATTACAAACCCTGTTTTACACGTAGTGTAACTCCCAAATACAATGACCCACAAGCGAATTTGTTACCACATGTGATTGTATATGTTTTCTCAATGGCATAGAAATTTCAAGATATGAGTCATTATAGAAAAAGCGTTATAGCGAAAATGGTTAGATGGCTTTGTAAATAGCATACCTTATAAAACACCATCAAAGAACTTATCCTTCCTTGGTTTTGACCTTTTTTCTTCACTTTACTCAGAATTTCGGCTTAGATATCCTTTGGTTACTCAGACACCTATATATTCAGTATTCGCAAGCATGATTCAAATGAGAGAGCCTTGCCTCTTATTTATACTCTCCAAGTAGCTTCCTTAAAACATCTTCTAGGTCACTTTGCCCACTTTTCCTTATTTTAGGGTTGGGTCACTTCTAAACTCATTAAATTTATTATTGAAATTATTTATTTTGTATTCACTTTGAATTATAATACACTCATCCTTCGCATTGTACCTTTTAAAATATCTTAAAACTACTTTGATTACTTTGACCTTTTGGGGCTTCTAGATGACATGAGGGTCCTCCAACATCGTAAAACCATAACTCTCAAACCATGAATTATGTGAAGTTCTATACCAGCAATGAAATGACATGTAATATCCATATAGAATAGTATTATCTAAATATATCATAACTCATACCATTACCCATCAAACAAACTTGGGTCCATTACCCAAACACAGGGTGTCAACTTCTCATGGCCATAACTCTCTAACCGTGAGGAATTATGTGACGTTCACATACCATCAAAATGACAGAAGAACTATCCATATAGGATGTTACGTGACAAATTCACTTTCCTTCATCTCATTATTCCACAATAAGCATGAACCTCTTACTTGCACAAAGCATCTTCGTGAGGGCTTTCGCAAGGGACCACTGGAGTTCATCTTCTCGTGAGGGCTTTCACCATAAGGGGATCACTTTGGAGTTCATCCATATTTACTTCTTATAAACCATGACAAAACAATAATGAGTCATATTTACATCAAACAATATTGGGTCCATTACCCAAAAATTTGTGCTACGGGGCTTTCTTCAAGGGTTGACATTAATGACAACCAACCTTAATCAACACCTTGTTCAAATCATGAAAGTCAGTACATACGCGAATCGTACCCTATTTTTTGTTAACCGACACGGGGTTTGACACCCATTGGATCAAATGGATGGGGTAGATAAAACCTGCCTTGAGAAGTTTCTCTACTTCAACCTTAATAGTTTTTGCTTTCTTAGGATTAACCAGATGAAGCTTCTACTGAACCGGCTTAGCCTCAAGATAATTCATGATTTCATGTTCAACAAATTTTGGATCGATGCCTGGCATTTCCTCGTAAGACCAAGCAAACAAATCATGGAATTCCTTAAATAAATCCGTGTAGATTTGAATCTCTTCGGGGGAGCAATTAGCGCTGATGAAAACATTCTCCATGATGCCAAGGGTTCTGGAACTGTTTATAGGTATAGTTTCAGCGATGGTTTCCATATTACCCTCAGCATAAACAACATGTGTAGCCAAAGGATTAATAGGACAAGACCTATCTCCAGTCATATTCAAGGTGAATTCCTCTGCCTCAATTCTTCTTAACTCTAGGAGGAAATAAGATCTTTGATGGAGATCATCCCAAGGTTTGTCCAAACTAGTAATTTCTTTCATGATTTCTTCATTTGAGGGAAAGACTAAGTCTAACTAATCTGTATCAGTGAGGGAACCTTGAGCCCAAATATGCTCTAGAATCGAATCTAACTCTTCTGCGGGAGTTGGATCGAGGTCGGTGGAAGCTTGATGGACTAAAGAGTATGCTACTTCTGTCACGGAAAAGGGCATGGATATACCATGGTGCCTTGTCCCTTCCATCGTGGCCGATGGGGGAGGAAAAATCCACAGATCGTTGAAGTAAGTCATGCAAAATGAGGAAACTTGGAAAATATCAACCTTATGGTGGTTAGGTATGAACTTAACATCACCTTGAGGAGGTGGGTAATCGAAAGTAACTATCAAAGATGGGCACAAACCAACCCCTATGTTGACCATGTCAGGTTGAGGGTTATCAATCATTGGGACCGTGGATGCCCCCAATGAAGGGTCAGGACGCGAGAAGGACAACTAATCAATTGTCACAATCTAGCCCTCGTGTGGAAACAACAAGATATGGAAAACTATAACAACTATTTCTTGCATAAAATAGGTCAAACTCCTCCCTAATAAGAGATTATAGTCGAGAGATGCATCAACCACTTCAACCTCAACACACACAGTTTTCCCTCCTAACTGCACGGGAAAAGAGGGGATAATTCCATGTGGTCGGAACGAATAACTATCAGAGGTGGTAAGAAGAGTAGGTGATGGAGACAAAATGGGTTGGCCAATGTCCTTCCAAAATGCCAAATACATTACACATGTTGAGGTTCCCTTATCAACCACTATGCGGAAAATGTTCCAAGTAAAATTTTTCGTGGTGTAAGGCACTACTATCTAGAACTCTACGTGGTAAGGGAGACGAGGTTTTAAGTCAGTCATATCAAGCATGATCATACCCAGATTACAAGTCTCAGTAGATCCTAAAGTGGATAAAAGAGCCTTTCTCTGGGAAGGGAATCTTTGGAGGACTTCTAAAGTAGACATCGCATAAAGGGTTTGAGACAAATCCTCCACCATAGAGTAGTTTTGGGCAGCCCTTGCATTTGGGTTGTGACAAGCTTTCTTAAACTCACCTTTTGGGATGTGTGTCATGGTTTTTACCAGTGTCTTCTCGATCTAAAGAGGAAGGGATGGGGTTTCATATTATTTACCTTTCTCAGAGGTGCTTGTCTTGTTGTAATCATGTGCTCTAGTCAATATATAGGCATCACCTTTCATCATATACACATTTGCGGATGCAGGATTGTTTGAAGATGGAGGGGGTCCTTGGTTTCCCCCTTCCATGCTTGTAGAGGCTTGAGTTATATTTTGGCGATGTTGAAATGGGTTTGTTAACACAATAGGCTGCTATTGTGACAATAACGTTTGGGCCTCTGCAAGCAGAGGGCATTGGTGAGTCGGGTGGTCCTCCACGCACATATTACATGGGTACCTCAACTTCCTTTTTCGGTGCTTCCCCCACTAGCATTATTAGTGGGTTTCTTATCCCCCTTACCCTTCTTATGTTGTTTCTTCTTTCCATCAGGTTGTTGGGTGGCCTTCAGATTTATCAATTGCACATTTTGTACATCCGATGTTTGGGTAGGGGAAGCATCCAGAACAGTAGTCTGGTTGGCCATTGTATGTTGGATAGACAATTGTTGCAATTGTTTCGTCAGTTGTTCAGCAAGATTTGTTTGTGCTGAACCAACAATACCATCGGCATGTGGTCCAACTCTTTGTCTAGTTTTATCAAGTATTAATCGTGGCACATCTAGCAAGATTTTGTACAATAAACTAGACTGAGAATAGATTAGGTCAAGCTGTTGAGCTCTCATGATTGCATCTTCTTTGGAAAACACTCCCGACGTTGTGACATATTTGGATAACTATGGGACCAAATACTTAAGGAACCACTCAAGTAGGAATGCTGGTGGGACCGACACCTTAATCAAACTCTTTCGGCGTCTCCACTCTCAGATGTGATCAAGGATATGGTCTTCTTTTGTTTGTTCAAAATTGGCCAACAATTTTGTGTCAGCGTTGTATCTCACAGGTAATTGGAAATGGTTTAGGAAATCTATTACCAATTCACCAAGGAAGAGTATCTTGAGCAATCAAGCTCAATGTACCATTTCACAACACTCCCAATGAGAGTACGTTGAAACAATCGCAACTGTACGGAGTCATATTTCAATGAATTAGATGAGAACCAAAGGTGAAAAGTAGTCACATGATCTCCTGGATCTTTGTTAGGCTTGGATTCAAACTTTGGTATGTCCGAAGGAAAATTCGTCGGCATAGGGGGCCAATGTGGATCGTGACAAATAGGGTCATTCAACAACCTTGTTAAGTCTAGAAAATTTAAGGTTGCCAGGAAAGGTATTTTGGGTTGTTGGTGATAACCATGGAAAAAGGCGCCTGGAGTTTGACTGGCACCAGGTTTCCAGGAAAATTTGGGTTGTTGTCTGTGGTTTTGGTAAAAACCATGGCCATGACCAGCGTACGGATTTTGTGTTTGAGGAGACATCATCGGCTGATTCCCAAAATAGGATGTAGATGGTTGGGCATGCATTACATTTGGAGGACTTTGGGAAGGGTTGCCCCATGTCGATCCCATGGGCATAGGTACTGCACCTTGCCTAGGGTTCCATTGGTTGTGGAACGAAATGCCCTATATCGACATTTCTGATGAGGGAATTGATCTTGTTGTTCCTGAGTCTATACTAAGGCTTAAAGTACAGTGTCAAGGCATCCGAAAGTATGTAAAAAATGAATACGAAGATAAGTCACCTTCGGTATGAGAAACTAGAGCAGATTTCTACGTTGTCGTCGTCTAGCTTCCAACTGCTCTTGAGCAGTTATATCACGCTCAATGGATGCCCATGAAAGTTATAATTCCTCCCGGGTGTTAGCAGTTTTAAGGATTGTATCAAAAAGATTTAAAGCGATATGATTTTGATTAGAGAGTCCGAGTTGAATATTAGGTTGAGTTGCTGCAAGGACAGTCATTTGAGGAACAGTACCCGTATGGAAACGATTTTTTGGGAGAGATTTTAACGCTGTTTCAATTTGGTTTTAAGAAAGAGAAGTTGTAACTTTAAGAATAAAATAGAAATGCAAATAGAAGGCCCTTTCCCGTAACAGTATTATTTTTAATAAAAAGACGAGTATGAAAGAAAAAAATTAAGCTGCAGATATGTAAAGTACCTGTTAATAGAAAACTCACACATACACAGAAGAAGATATTAGTATGGAAATAACCGACATAGTGTAAATAAACATATAATTATGTAAATGCAAATTGGTCTTACACCGGCTAATAGCTGGTGCAGAGGAAAGACAATAACCAATTACAGAAAGGTGAAATCCCTTCGCTATAGTAGTGGTTGTACTAAAGTATAGCGCTACACATCGATTTTGAGAAGTAGAACAAAATGAAACATGAAACATAAAGAAAACAAACTTGTAATACAGTCGGGACGGGATCGGGAATCTTCAAATTTTGCTTGTATTAACTTCTTAATGCCAAAACTCAATTTACAATTCAGTACCAAAAAGTCCATCCCTTTTCTCTTCTTTTTTTGATCTATTTATACAACTTTTCCCTCATACTCTATTTTCAAAAAAGTGCCAGGTGCTTGCCCTTACGTGATTTAGTGCATATTATACATCTGTCCATAAACTGGATACAAGTTGTGAAGGTTCTGCTTGGCAGTTGTGAGGAGCGAAATCACTCCATCTCTTCTACTCTACTTTCAAAAAGTGCCAGGTGCTTGTCTTTGCGTGGATTCGGTACATATGATACATTTGTCCACGAACTGGGATACAAGCTGTGAAGGCTCTGCTTGACAGCTGGCCTCGGTGAAATAGCACTCTCGAGCCACTTGTGGAAGTTTATTACCTATTTGTGCGTCAATGATGTGAAGAGCGTTGAGTTGTGCGCTCGGTTGAATCAAATGTTTATCAACTTGAGCCATATCTACCCTATCCATCTTAGAGACATGCACCGAATCTCTTTCATTTTTTTCCTTTAGATCGAGGGAGATCTTACCTACGTTTATTTTCCTTAGCGTCTCTGAGTCAACTCCATTCTCCATTTCTAGCAGCTCTCCATCTATGGCATTTAAGGCTTCTTCTAATGAACTGGTCACTTTTTGAGCCTGTTCCTTGCTCAAGGTAATATTATGTTCCCAATCTTTTAACAAAATATTACCTCTTGTTTGTTCAACGATGGTGAGCCCTGGAGAGTCTGTGGAAAATCTGTTGTTGGTAGCTATCACTGCCTCTTGAAAAGATACCCGAGCAGCCTCTGCGTTTCTTTCTTTGACAGTCAGATTTTCTGAGATACGATGCATTAGCACACAATCTTCTCGGATCACCGCCACTTTTTCTAACAGACTTTGTTGTACAAAAGAGATCCTGCTCCTGATATCGATCGCCTGGGATTTAATACTCTCAACGTCGATCATTTTACTTTCAGCAACCTCTAACTGATTCTGCAACCCTGTGATCATACTCCTCTGCTGACTTGCCTATACCCGACCGTCTCGGATCACTGAATTTGCTTGCTCCAACTTGATTTTGAGCGTTTCTATCTCATTTTTATCAGCCAATCTAGCCTGTTCCATCTCTATGTTGGCTTGGCCTTTGTCATTTTCTGTGGCTGTAGCCAACCTGGCCTCGAGGGTCCTGATGAGGTGATTCTTTCTTTTTAATTAGAGATTCATCTGCCCAACCGAGAATTGATTTGCCGAAGCATAGGCGCCCAGTGTTCCAGCAATTTCCGTAGCAAGCTGGTCACTTTTCTTGCTCTTGCCATCTGTCATGACTTTGTATTTTTTAACAGTGGACTCTCCCTCTTGATAAAATTATCGCTTTACTACAACTTTTCTCTTCCTGTCAAAAAATAACTCATTAGGAGGGAGTTCCTCTGCCCTTATAGGTCTCAGTTCTTCACCAAATATCCATCCCTCGCTAACATCTCCCTGTGATGACTGCAAGGGTGTGACAGAGGTGATGGGTTTCCCGATCTGCTTCGCCGCCTTTCCTAGTGTGACGAGTGAGTCCTGTTCCTTCGGAGGATCAGAGGTCATCGTCTCAGTTTCTGGATTCTGAATTTTTGGCGGGTCTGTGTTTTCTACTTCCACCTCTGGGCTATGTTCCTTGGGCGGGTCTGTAGTCTCTTGTTCTGTTTCGGGATTATTCTCCTGCTCCCCTTCCTGATCTTTTTCGGGGTTAGAAATTTTCTTCTCAGAACTTTCAGCATCCTTCCCTTTTTCCTCAAAAAGACCCAAACCTCCAAGCACCATGGGAAGACATCTTTTTCTATGCTCCTGAAACTTTGAAACAGAGGCCATGTCCTTGGGTGTTAAAGATCTGATCCGAACTAGCACTTCCTCGTAGGACCTCGCCCCTTGAAACATATCATCCGAGGGTGAACACTCATGTTCAAACTTCTTCAACCCACAATTTGACAAATGGGTGCTTACAATTTTCTGAGGATCATGCTTTTTATACTCAACAAAGACTAAACTCAAGTCTTCTAAGGTTGCAGCCTCAACTTTAGCATGTCCAAAATCCAATAAAGAATAAGAATTTAGCCGAATGGGGAAAAACAACCATACCTTCTTCGACGATGCTTTGAGCTCTTTACTTACTCCCTCGATTAATGTTTGCCATGCAACTTCATGACAAGCTAATTTATCAGGAATGAACAAAGGTAGCACATGAGGGGGAACAGAAGCCCCGAAAACTCTGATGTATGAGAACTCTGCTTCTACATACCAATCTACGATGCCACTCAGACCTGTTGAAATGCTATCCGATATGCGAGGTGGCGAACGGCCAAAAATGGCGATGTGCAGGGGCACCATCACCCAGTTGAAAAATTCATAAATAAATTTGTCTGCTTTACCTTCCCACAGTTTGTCGTGGTACTCGTGCACATGCTTTTCCTGGGTTGGACTCCAAGCCCAGTTCATCAAGGGGAATGGAGTCATAGAACATATTGCGTCCATGATATATGAAGACATGAAAAAAGTGGATGGTTTTCCTCTTTCTTTCTGTTCTCGGTAATCAGTGACCCGGTTGAAAAGACTGTCCGAGAGTATTTTTTCCCAATTAAATGAGCAACCTTCGGCCACCCGAAATATGAGAGGTACCCAGGCAACGTAGAAATGCGTTGTATCCTCCTTTCCAAATAGCCTACACGTCATCATCGCCACATAGATATATTGTGGCTCCATCAAAGCAATTGAATACACGCCCTTGTCATTCGCTCTAAATGTCGTGGAGCGCGAGACCCAATCCTTTATCAAACCTGGCATAGTTTTGTCATAATCTGTGCACTCCTTCTTTTTGAATTTCTCCAGGAATTCAGCATTATATGTGTAGTTGGAAGTTGTTGGGAGCTTGTACATGTTTTGGATATGTTCTGGTCTGAAATTTTCAATCGTGGTCCGTTGATCATTTATGATAGTTCTGGTGGGTAGGTCTACGTGATCCAATGCCCATCGGATCATGTTGTAGTATGGAAACAATCGTGGTCTGGTTGCAATCCTGTGCATTCCCGACTGAACAAATATCTTGTATTTAGTGTTCAGGTCATCCTTTTCGTTATCATTGTCGTCAGAGTCTGAATAATTCACCAATTCAAACTGCAGAATGTCTGAAATAAATGGCCAGTTAGGGACTGAGCCTCCAGTCCGAGGTGAAGTATTTGAGACGTTGTCTGAACCTTGTGCTGCAACCTCGACATTCGCTTTCATAGCTTTCCGCGGAGCCATGGCTGAAGCTTGTTGTTTCGCTCTTCTGCAATAGACTTGTGTATACATGCAGGAATTAATTCACTCAGAGAAGGTGAGCTCTGTGTGCTTATGAGAAATGTTTAAAATAGAATGAAACTCTCGTATATATTTGAAAACTCTGTACTACTGAGATAAGTCTGTCAAATCGCGAATAGAAGCAATTTATGGAATAGAATCCGATCTTATTATTCGTAGATTCACTCTAATATTCCATTAATGTCATCAATGTTTGGCGGTCTGATGGTTAGTCGGAGTATGGAGAGTAAAAAGTTACCTCGGGAAATGTGCAAACCTTGATGCGCGGGACGTATCTCGTTTTATTTTAAAATTTCAAATCTTAGTGACTCGAAGAATTTTCTCGCTTTTCGCTGCATCGTGAATTTCCTTTTTATATTTCGACTCTTCGACTCACGAGACTGCGAGTGCTGGTTTTATCTTAATTAATAGTAACCTTGATTTGGCGCATCCTTGATTACATAATTAATTTATTCGCCATATCGCGACTCGGAACTTTGGATACAGACTTTTGGGAGAATGATATGCCAAGTTGCGATATCGTGATATCGCGATGTGGCGATAATTAAGGCTCAAATTACGGGAAGGAAATCTTATATTAGGCTACTAATTAATCTCTCTATAATCATCTCGCAACTTCGCGAATCGGGGTTTTGGACACCTTAACTTTATGAGAGAAAGTGCCGAGCGGGGATGTGCCAAGGACCAAATTTAACCACGGTTAGTTTTTTACCTTTAGTCCTTGACCAAGGTTATCACAAAATTTACCGCGTTCCCGGCTCTCGGGGCCATAAAAAAAAAAACTTAGCCTCGACGAATGCCGAGGTGCGAATTCCCGAAAATGCATACTTATGAGTTAAAAGTTTTACCTTAGTTAATGTTTTACGCGAAAAAACAAAAAACGACTTCGCAGTTTCGCGTCTCGGGACTTATGAATTCAAAGATTGAAGTATCTGGCTTGCGATATCCTGAAATAAAACAAAAGAGAAAACATACTCACGAAAAATGGATCTTTTTTGAAAGTGAAAAAGCGTTGCTATCTAGGCGACAAGATTTCAGAGTTTTAAGATTTCGGAAGGAAAAGAAAAACAACTTTAGATATCAAGTATCAAAAATTGAAAATTGCACAAGGTGAAAAACAAGGGTGGCTCCAACATAGGCTCCAACTAGGGATCCCGCTTCCCTGTGAGGCGGGAAGAACAGTAGACCAGGTGCCAATATTGGGTAAATGGATTCATAGGCTAAAATCAACAGAAAAATTCAAGGAAAAAGATAGAAAGGGGGGGGAATCCGCGCTTGGTACCCCAGAAATTTTTTGGAACTCAGATACTCTTTCCAAACATAGATGAAGTCATTTCCACAACTTTCCCTTTCTCACTACTAACTTAGGAGACACTTTAAGATAGTCAAAACGACCCTAGGATATTCAACATATCTTACGATTCTCATCTTGCATTAAAAGAATGCTATTATACAATTTTAAATTGGGAAGTCCCATTGGAATTTGGGGAAATGATCAGGTTTTCAGAAAGTGTTGGTTACCAGAGTGGATTGATATTTATGCGTAATAGCCTTACATATCTCCCAGACATTGCTTCACTGCCAGCGATCCTGTTCAGTACCCCGGTGAAGTTGTCTGACCCCTTTTTTACTGAATTTATTTTCACCACTTCGGAAAATATTCATGCGTTTAAATACTAAGACGAGGACAATCATTTTTGAATTTCCTTTCATCATCTTAATGGACTGGGTGGGGGCAATCATTTCTGAATTTCCTTTCACTACCTGTCTTAGTATTTACTTTTAAAACACGAAGATGGGAGCAATCAGTTTTTATCAGGGCTGAGATTCTGTGTAATATTTTTTATCAGAGGTCTGTCCACTTATTTTGATTACTCGGTATCAAACTTCCTTTGAACCTCAAAAGACCTTCGTTCCTAGGGAGACAGGGGAGAATAATAAAATTTTTAAGGGACATCCTGTTCAAGCAAGCTTTGTATTTTTCGACGCTGTTGAACAACCTAGGAAAGTTAGGATCGCTTTAAACATTCCTTAGCTTAAAAGAAGGTCAAGTAGTTGTGATGACCAGCTTTCTTATTAATATCTGCTTAGGAATCCCTGAGGTTTAGAAAGAAAAACCTTTACCCCTTCACAAAGACTAGGGAAGATAGTGACTTGCTAAAGTTAGGCCCAAATACAGACAGAAAACAAGGCAACAATTCAATGGATTAATATACAAAGGGTCACAACAGTTCGGGACTGGTTTTCGAATATATTTAGGAACAAAAATTATGAGTGACTATTTTTAGGTTCAATGTATTCATTTTATTTGAATATTATGAAACCAGAAATATTCCTGTTATCTAAACTTTTTCATTGCAAATTTGAAAAGTGTTACCTTAGTTTGCTTAAACAACCTTTCATGAACTGTTTATTGAGAAAAATCACCTCTGTCTTTTATTTTCAATTTCTCTGTGGATTATGAATTTTCTTATGTATCACCTGTTTTATGTCGTTCTATTCCCAACACCGACCTGCATATTATTTTTTCAGCTAGTTTCGTCTGCAACTGGAATCCTGCAACAACCAATACAAATTTATTGAAAACATGTCGAGAGTTTAGGAACGAAAACCAAAAAATTAAAAGTAAATGTTTGAACGAAAACATAAATATGTACAAAAACTCATAATAAAATTTATTTATTTACAAATATATACATATAATTTCATATTTCATTTTATTTCTTTTTTATCCGAAGACTGTTACGTCATGTAGTGTTTTAAGTACCGCCCGTTGATCGGGGCGCTGAGAACTTCTCCATCGATATTTTCCATAAGAAAGGAGTTCTTTCCTTCTGGAGCCGAGACCCTGAATGGTCCATACCAAAGGTGATCAAATTTGTCGTGCTTAGAGGCTTCTTCCCTTCTCACATCCCATCTTAACACTAAATCACCTGGTAGGAATTCTCTGTTCTTTGCCTTGACGTCGAACAATGCTTTCATATCTTCCTGGTATTTCTGCATTTTCTCATCAACCTCTACTCTGTGCTATTGAACCTCAATCAACTGATTAATTCTCCTGTTTAAATGATTGGGTTCTTCATTATGATCCTGCCATAATTTCATCACTGGCAACGCTAAGTTTATAGGCAAAACCGCGTCAGTGCCATAGACCAACTGGAAAGGTGAAATGTCGATAGACCTTTTAGTGCTGATGCGATTTTCCCACAACACATACTTCAAATGCACATGCCAGGACCTTTTGTTTTTATCCAGTACTTTTTTTATTACGTTTACCAGGCTCTTGTTAGATGATTCACCCAATCCGTTTCCCTGAGGGTAATAAGCAGTGGAATGGCCGAGAACGATATTGTACTTTTGGCAGAAATTGATCATAGCCATGGATTTGAAGGCCTGGGCATTGTCGGTAACAATCTTTCGGGGACACCCGAATCTCGACAAGATGTTATCTTCCAAGAAGTCGATCACTACTGAGTCTATTGCCCTTTTGGTTGGAATTGCTTCTACCCACTTTGTAAAATAATCGGTGGTTGTTAAGATCCACTTATGCTGAGCACTGGAATGGGGATTAATTTCCCCTATGAAGTATAATTCCCATTGTTGAAATGGGGCTTCAGTTTTGACTGGCATGAGTGGCAGTGCAGGGAGTTTCTGCTTACCAGAAA